>OY019133.1:60815278-60817778 GCA_955652365.1 Eristalinus aeneus
TATTATTATTATTATTATTATTATTATTATTATTATTATTATTATTAATTATTATTATTATTATTATTATTATTATTATTATTATTATTATTATTATATTATTATTATTATTATTATTATTATTATTATTATTATTATTATTATTATTATTATTTTATTATTATTATTATTATTATTATTATTATTATTATTATTATTATTATTATTATTATTATTATTATTATTAATTATTATATTATTATTATTATTATTATTATTATTATTATTATTATTATTATTATTATTATTATTATTATTATTATTATTATTATTAATTATTATTATTATTATTATTATTATTATTATTATTATTATTATTATTATTATTATTATTATTATTATTATTATTATTATTATTATTATTATTATTATTATTATTATTATTATTATTATTATTATTATTATTATTATTATTATTATTATTATTATTATTATATTATTATTATTATTATTATTATTATTATTATTATTATTATTATTATTATTATTATTATTATTATTATTATTATTATTATTATTATTATTATTATTATTATTATTATTATTTATTATTATTTTATTATTATTATTATTATTATTATTATTATTATTATTATTATTATTATTATTATTATTATTATTATTATTATTATTATTATTATTATTATTATTATTATTATTATTATTATTATTATTATTATTATTATTAATTATTATTATTATTATTATTATTATTATTATTATTATTATTATTATTATTATTATTATTATTATTATTATATTATTATTATTATTATTATTATTATTATTATTATTATTATTATTATTATTATTATTATTATTATTATTATTATTATTTTATTATTATTATTATTATTATTATTATATTATTATTATTATTATTATTATTATTATTATTATTATTATTATTATTATTATTATTATTATTATTATTATTATTATTATTATTATTATTATTATTATTATTATTATTATTATTATTATTATTATTATTATTATTATTATTATATTATTATTATTATTATTATTATTATTATTATTATTATTATTATTATTATTATTATTATTATTATTATTATTATTATTATTATTATTATTATTATTATTATTATTATTATTATTATTATTATTATTATTATTATTATTATTATTATTATTATTATTATTATTATTATTATTATTATTATTATTATTATTATTATTATTATTTATTATTATTATTATTATTATTTATTATTATTATTATTATTATTAATATTATTATTATTATTATTATTATTATTATTATTATTATTATTATTATTATTATTATTATTATTATTATTATTATTATTATTATTAATATTATTATTATTATTATTATTATTATATTATTATTATTATTATTATTATTATTATTATTATTATTATTATTATTATTATTATTATTATTATTATTATTATTATTATTATTATTATTATTATTATTATTATTATTATTATTATTATTTTATTATTATTATTATTATTATTATTATTATTATTATTATTATTATTATTATATTATTATTATTATTATTATTATTATTATTATTATTATTATTATTATTATTATTATTATTATTATTATTATTATTATTATTATTATTATTATTATTATTATTATTATTATTATTATTATTATTATTATTATTATTATTATTATTATTATTATTATTATTATTATTATTATTATTATTATTATTATTATTATTATTATTATTATTATTATTATTATTATTATTATTATTATTATTATTATTATTATTATTATTATTATTATTATTATTATTATTATTATTATTATTATTATTTATTATTATTATTATTATTATTATTATTATTATTATTATTATTATTATTATTATTATTATTATTATTATTATTTTATTATTATTATTATTATTATTATTATTATTATTATTATTATTATTATTATTATTATTATTATTATATTATTATTATTATTATTATTATTATATTATATTATTATTATTATTATATTATTATTATTATTATTATTATATTATTATTATTATTATTATTATTATTATTATTATTTATTATTATTATTATTATTATTATTATTATTATTATTATTATTATTATTATTATTATTATTATTATTATTATTATTATTATTATTATTATTATTATTATTATTATTATTAGTATTATTATTATTATTATTATTATTATTATTAGTATTATTATTATTATTATTATTATTATTATTATTAATTATTATTATTATTATTATTATTATTATTATTATTATTATTATATTATTATTATTATTATTATTATTATTATTATTATTATTATTATTATTATTATTATTATTATTATTATTATTATTATTATTATTATTATTATTATTATTATTATTATTATTATTATTATTATTATTATTATTATTATTATTATTATTATTATTATTATT
>OY019133.1:61425278-61630278 GCA_955652365.1 Eristalinus aeneus
GTTCGGGAGGACTCTAATTGACCAGAGGTTGCACGGATTCGAAGAATCTTTTTCTCGCTTGGATATGGTTGTACAATCGCAGTTTTACAATGCCCCGGATAATGTGCATTATTTAGAGCACTGTTAAACAATATTGTGTACATAGTAACCATTTTCAGGGGAAGATGTCTTAGCACAATGTTGGAGATCACATCGATTCCTACTGACTTTTTCTCCTTTAGTGATGACTTTCTGTTCTGTCACGATAAACACAGTTTTTTGTCTACTCCGAGCGACAGAATTTTAGATAATTATTTCTCTTTGAGTGTTGTCAGCGGCTCAATGAAGTGGTGTTCGAACTGGTGTTGTATTAATAAAGTACTCATCAATTTTGACTAATAGCGTTTCCCACTTCCTCGCTATACAATAAATGTATATATAATAACACTTTAAAAACACTTTCATTCGTACAATGCTCATTTAACGATTTGTAATACTATTTTAAAATGCCGTAAATTAGTAATGAACTGTTTTAATACTCTTTTAGAACACATATATATATATACACTCTACTCTTTTAGAACCACACATATGTATATATATATTTGTATATACTTATATATAAAAACAAGTCTTGGCATTTTATTTTGTGGGTTAACTCTTTCGTTTTATTTTACCATACAGTAATCTCTCTTGTTCTCTTGTTCTAGAACTATTATAAGAGCAATCTTGAAGCATACACAGCGATTAGTAATGAATAATTCTGAAGCCATAAGCAACAGACGACTTAAGAAAAGTGCTGGTCATTTATATCAGTTTTCATGGAAATAGAAAAAAATAATTAATGTTACTCAAACAAAAAACATATAAAAAAATAAATTTTATTTCACTTTTTCAGACGAATACTTTTCAAAACTTAACCTTTGCTTGAGGCTCGTAAACAAATATCGTGTGTGGTAATTTTCAATATATTTTTATTTTGTTTTTTAATCGACGACAAAAAATAGTATTTATCAAAACCTCTTTGGATTTGACCACTCAACGAGATGGGTGATCTTTGATCACCCATCACCCAAGTGTGATAAAACACTTACTGCTACAGATCCCGTCCTCCAACATAGCATCTGCAACATTACCTACTTCGGCTCCACTGTGCACACCATGTCCCTCATAATCACCAATCTCTCTCTTGCTTCCATCATCCTTGCCGTTGCAGCCTTACTCACAATCGACCAACCATCCCCGCTGCGAATTTAAGCCCCATCGCCATCCATCCATTCAACTATCCATCTCGCCAGCTTCCCCAACCCTTCCTACAATATCAAAATCGCTTGAAATCGTGGCGGCGGCGGCCCAGGAAAAAAAAAGGTTTCTATTTCATCTATCCGTTCATTCGTTCGTTCGCCCGTCAGTGAGATATTTGCGAAGGTAGAAAATAGACCCACCAGCAGCAGCGGCAGCAGGAGCATCACATACACGCACGTACTTTAGCCGGAGGGGTTGATGCAGACTGCGCCGATGGAATCAGGCGGGGGAAAGCGACAAAAGAGGAAAAAAAGGATAGAAAAAAATCAGAACACAGCACAAATGATTGAGGTAGTACCAGTTCGTCGCAGCGCAATCCATATCCATTTGGGTACAATTCCTTCAAAGTCTATGAATCCTTAAGCTTTAAAAATCCTCCAACATGGGACGATCTCTCTGCCCTCGTTGCCTACCGTTTCGTCTCATGTTCCGTCCCATGTTTCGTTTGTTTTATCTCTTTTTTCTTGCTTCGTGTTCCCGCTTATTTCCTACTTTTGCTAAACAATGTTTCCTGTATGCTGCCGCTGTTCCTGTTTTGGCTTGTGATGCTGCTACTACAGTTATTTTTGTAGTTGTCGTTGTTGCTGCTTTTGGCATCGGAATTACTCCTGCTGCTCTTGTGTTGATTGTTTAAAGGATGTTTTCTTTTGATATGTTGCGCTGAGAACAGGCGAAGATGTGACGTATTTTTCCAGTAGTCGTGCCTCGTCCTCTTCTCCCACAAAAATCCTACTGTACGCATGGATATGTATTTGCCAATCACACAGCTTCAATTGATTATGCTTTTGGGAATCGTTCCCGGTACCCCTGTTGGAAATAAGAGTATTGATTTTGATTCGTCCTTAGGGAGGGGGAAAGCGACCAAAGAAAAAGAGGCTCGTCCATTTAATGGTGTTAATTTGACGGCAGGCACACTGTTAAAAGGATTTTCGGCTTTAAGGTCACTCTTGTCTTTTGAGGGAGAAGTTTAGTGATTATCATGATGGAACTGGAGGTTCGTGGGTAAACTTTTGAATTGAGTTATAAAACGAACCCGATGTATTGAAAGGTTTCATAGTAAATCTAAAGATCTAATAAACTGGGTGTGCGTCTTGTTGTGTGAACTAACAAGACCCGCTTTTTTCATTGCATTTCATTTCAAATTGCTTCTTGAAAATAGTCATGGAAAACGGTAGCGAATTTGACTGTGAGTAGCAATAGTAAAAGAATCGATAAATCAGAACTTTAGTTTGCGAAAGGTTGAAAATAATATTGCGAAATGTAATTAAAAATGATTGGATTATAGGTGAATTTGGACAATGGCATTATGACATAAGAGCTGAAGCCAGATTTAAAGAACCGATTTCTTCATATTTCCACGTAGATCCAGATCCGTAGAAAGAATATTAACGACCAGCATTGTTTTAAGTTTGCATTACGAGGGTTGGCTTTTTTTTTGCCACTCTGATTGAGGTATCTACAAAACATGCATTCTGAACGCATCAATCGCTTCTTGAGGTGTCGAAAAAGGTTGACCTCTCATTTTTTACGTACGGGAATAAAAAGAAGTCATTCGGTGCCAAGTCAGGACTATACGGCGGATGACTCATCAAATCGATGTTTTGAGTGCTCAAACATGCACTTGTTTGAGCCGATGTGTGAGAGCTCGCATCGTCGTGGTGAAGAGTGATCCGTCTTCGGCGGTTGGTTTTTCTGATTTCTTGGAAGACAACTTGCAAACAAATGGTTGTGTACAACTGATAATTTACTGTTTTGCGTTGTTCTAGTGGTACGATTGCGATATGTCCAGTTTTTCCGAAAAAACAGGCGACCATTTGCTTGGAAGTGCTTCGTGCGCGAGCAACTTTTGTTGGATTTGGCTCAATTTGAAACACCCATGCAGTCGACTGCTGTTTACTTTCGGGCTCATACGCGTAAATCAAAGATTCATCACCTGTCACGATGTCATAGACGTGTTGCGAAGAAACACGATCGTATTATTGCTTATTAGTATTATTGATAGCTTTGTTTTTTTTTTTTTGAGGGATTGACAAGTTGTGTATCAGTTGGCGCACAGCAGTTTTCCGGAACAACAACTGATTTTGGACGACCTTCACGAAATTCGTCTAGGAGTAAACTACGACATCGGCTGAATTCGCCATGCCATCGATAAACACTGGTTTTTGATGGAGCTTCATCGCCAAAAATTGAATTAAGTTTATCGATGCACTGTTGTTGAGTTAATCCACGTCGAAAGTTGTAAAAAATAATCGCACGAAAATTTTCACGATTTAATTCCATTTTTTGGGCGAGATGAATCTTTTAAGTTACTGTAAACAACACAAATAGCGCTCGTGTGTCAAAACGTTCTGAATATGTATAACCTCATAAATGTCAAACTATACGATAAAGCTGGCAGTTGACAGATTACAACACTAGGGTTGCCCAATCCCGAAATATAAAAGGCAATCTTCGTAAAAGAAAGAGTTTCTTAAAATAATATTTCCCTTTAGCAAAAAAGTATTTGGCCCACTTAAAATTATTGTATTATTGTATATTATATATTTTTTTTTTCAGGCACTAGATGAATACGATGCCCAGCAGGACCTTCCACAGGCAATTCAACTCCTTGGCGAAATGAATAGCAACGTTAAACAAGTGACCGACTTAGTAGAAAGCATGTTACAGCGTGTAAAGCGTGGGGAACTCACAACAGAATACGGTTTAAGTTTTCTCGAAGTTAAATACCACATGCTCTTGGATTATTTAATCAACCTTACCTATGTTGTTCTGAGAAAATGCTCTGGTACGTTAACTTAAAAATATATTCACATCCTTATTTCGGAATAAATATTTTTTTTCTTTTTTCAGGTGATACAATAGAAGGGGATCCATCTATTGAGAGACTCATTGAGATCCGAACTATTTTGGAGAAAATCCGCCCGATTGATTATAAATTGCGTTATCAAATTGATAAATTAGTTAAAACCGCAGTAACTGGTGTAACAGATTCATCAGATCCAATTTCATATAAAGTAAGTGAAATGCAAACGTGCTACGAACGTATTCCCTCATCCCATCTTTATCAAATCAACATAACGACAATACACTGCCAGGCACTTGAAATCGAAACATATCATTATCATTATGTGACTAGACTCCTCGCACGACTAAAAAAGCTGACGATTCGGGCTGCTATTTCATTTCATCAGAGAACTAACCACTTAAATCTGAACTAGTTTTCCGTTTCACTTAAAGACTGATGAATTGATGTAATTTGCAAATTTATTCCCCAGCCAAATCCGGATAATATGCTGACAAATTATGAAGAAGGCGAGTCAGAATTCGGATCGAATTCTGACACAGAGGATGAGAAACAGGTGGATGAAGAAGTTGAAGAGGCCGCAATGAAACCGAAGAAGATGACCGCAGTAGCGAAGAATGGCGTATATGTGCCACCGAAAATTAAGCCAGTTTATTATGATGGGGATGAGAAACCTGCTGATCGAGAGAAGAAGTTGATAGAGCGAGCAAAGAAAAGGGCAATAACGTCAGTATATATTTGAAATCGCCTTGAATATTGAAAGTAATTTAATTGACTTTACTGTTAGAACTTCGATGTTGCAAGATCTGAAAGAAGAGTACCTTGATGCACCAATTGAAATCTCATCTGGCTCCAGAGCACAACAGATCATTTCTACAGCACAAAAGGAGAAACAGGAGTATGAGGAGTCATATCTCACACGACTTCCTGTTACAAAGGCAGAGAAGCACAGGCAAAGAAAGCTTACGACTCTGGGTAAGTTGACTAATAAATATTGTTAAAAAAAATTCAAGTAATAGAACAATTTTTGATATAATCGAAAATTTACTTAAACCATGTTGAATTCATCCACCGTCACATCAAATTGTTTATCATTTAGAGCTTATGAAAAAATAAACCTAAAAAAAATCTTGTTTAAGCCATTTCTCCGATCAAGTAAAGCAGGGTCTATAAATCGGCATGGTATATATCACATCAACAAAATTAGTCTATTATTAGGCGTCCTCCTCAAGACGGCCTTCATTAACATTTTTTACATCGTAGATGTAGAATCCGTCTAACTCAGCCAAACAAGTTAAGCTTCTTTTTGCATTAGTAAAGAAAAAAATCATTGAAATATCTACAACTTCTCTTGAAGACATAATCAAATCATTCAACATCTTGAAAACGTGTTTTTATTAAACAGTTTTCCTATATTTTCTTATTTTTCGATAGTTGATTTCCATTTTGTTTTAAAAGACTGTGACATTCTTTTAAGGAAGTCCAGAAGTTAGTCCGCTTTTAGTAACGTCCTTGTTTCCGTACCATAAAGTAGGACTGGGATGATCAAGCTGTTATATAAAGTGAGCTTAGTCCTTCGAAAGCGGTCTTAATTACTAAATTGCCTCTTGAGCCCAACAGTGATTGGCAAGAGTGATTCTGCCTTTGATTTAAGTACTGATGTTGTCGTTCCTATTTACCGCGGAACCGAGATAGACGAATGCCTTGACTTAATCGAAGTTTCTGCTGTCTAGTGTTAGGCTCTGTCTGAGACGTTTTTGCTTTCATTAACCGCCAGACCAATTTTATCTGCTTCCGCTTCATTGCCAGCAAATGCCTCATTGACGACTAGCCGTGTTCGTCCAATCATGTCGTCAGCGTTAGCTAGCAATTGACCTGACTTTTGGAAGATTGTACCTCTGCCGTTGACTTGTGAGCTACGCACGATCTTCTCAAGAATGATGTTAAAGAAGACACATGACAGTGCGTTGCCCTGTCTGAAAACTTTTTTGATATTGAAGGTCTTCGTAAGTTCCATCGACCTTGACGGAGCAGCGACTGTTTTCCATCGTCATCCTACACAATCTGACGAATTTGGTACGAATGCTAAAGCATACTTCATATGCGGTTTTTAAATCGACGAATAGGTGGTGAGTATCGATCTGTACTTCTTGGGTTTTTTCCAGGATCTGCCTTAAGGATCTGCTCTATTGTGGACATCCCTTGTTTTGGGTATACGTTTTCAGACGCTGACACACTACGGCCGTGAAAATCTTGTAGGCGATGTTGAGGAGGCTGATCCCTCGAAAATTGCGGCAGTTAAATGAGTCTCCTTTCTTGTGGACCAGGCGAACGACGCTGAGATTCCACTTATCGGTTATATTTTTCTCCGACCATATCTTACAGATGAACTGGTGAATGCGCCCAAACAGATCATCTCCAGCTGCTTTAAATAGTTCGAGTTCGGGCAGCTTCGATAATGCTATCTTCACTTTCTCTAAGTGGGGGGACGGAATTGTTGTCTACCATCATCCAAAATGAGTAGAACTTTCTACCTAATAGTGGGATTTGGACTGTGATTGCCGTTAAAGAGTCTGAAGAAATGATCCTTCTAGATTCTCAGCACAGACTCCGACTCTACCATAAGTTATCTATTACGGTCAGAAAAGGCTTCGGTCCGGGTAGTTGTTTTACCTTTCGGTAAAATTTCGGACTTCATTTCTGCCATAACACCTTTTCATTTCCTCCACAGCGTGCTTTGCAGCTTTCTTCTTTTTTCTTTTGAGAAACCGATGCTCTTCCCATCTTCTCTATTCGTAGTGCTCACGAACAGCCCTTGTGGGCTGTCTCGACTACCTTGCGCTGTCGATATCCGGGTTCTTATCTTGGCTAGAACAAGGTGATGCTCCGAGTCAGAATGATGTCGGCACCTCGGAAGGTTCGGACATCGAGAATATTGGAGGAGTGTCTGACTCCGATCGCAACGTGATCAATCTGATTGCCGGTGGATTCAGGAGATCGTCGGGTTCCTTTGCGAATATTCATGTATGAGAACCGCGTGCTAGCCATAGAGAAGTTTTGCCGCGAGGAGAAATTCAACAACCTGAGACCGTTTACGGATGTGATGTCGTGCAGGCTATGTTTACCAAAAACTCTAGCAAAGATATCCTCTTTTCCCAGCTGAGCGTTGAATTCTCCTAGAACAATCTTGGTGTCGTAGCTGGGACATCGATCGTATGTTCTTTCTAGGAGATCATAGAAGTCATTTTTGGTGTTGGCATCGTTTTCCTCTATCGGGGCGTGAGCGGTAGTCTGATATTTCCGAATTTAGTCTTGTTGCGGATTGCAAATTAGGTTGATATTCCCAAATTGAGCCTTGATGGATGATGGACGGATTGTCATGAGGCTGACTAAGTCTACCTCGAGCAGCACATTCGCTTCCGAATAAGCGCAGTCTTCTCTTTTTATAGCAATTGCTGTAGTAGATATCGCAGTTTTTTATCGTTTTTTTGCCGGATGGCGTTAATGTTTGCTCTGTAACAGCCTAGGGCCTTCGCAAGGTCTGCATGTCTGTTAAGGGACTTCACATTCTACGTGCAAAACCGAAAATCGTTGTCCTTAAAACGTTTGTCGTGTTCCTTTGGCTTTTTGCTTTTTGGATTAGTTGGATTCTTCCCATATTTAAGCCATCTTCCATATTTTCGGAAAATAAAGCAGCTTTAAGCATGCATTGATTAAGAATGCTAAGTACATCAAGGCACTGGCTGGAAGCTGTTTTATTCCTAGATAACTTATTTTATCTAACCCGGGGGATTTACGATTTTTGAGATCTCAGTAGGGGGTAGTGAGATAACTGAGGTATTAAGGGCAGATACCTCACTTTCAACTTCAGTGTCGAAAGGAGATGAATAGTTAAAAGTTGTTGTGTGATTATCGAAGCTAATATATCTGCTTTATCCTCGTTATTTAATATTGCTGACCCATGCATTTCTAAGTTCAGGCAGTGGCTACCTTTTTTTCGCAAAATTTTTGCTGCGTTCCAAAATTGTCTTGAATTTGAGTCCAGCAATCTTAGTTTACTGTTCCAAAGAGTGTTTCTATATTCGATTATTCGAATTTTGACCAGACGTATGAGAACGTTCATTCCATAAAAGTCGGTTAGTGATCTGTCCCTTTGCCAGAGCCTTCTGTAACGATTTTTAATCTTTATAAGATTGAGAATTTCCCGAGGCAGACTAAATACCCTTCTAGGAGCAGTTTTAAAAGGGACAGACGCGTGGAAGCTCTCTGATATTTTGTTATAAAATGCTTCGATTCGATCTTCGATATCTTGGAAGCTATTTACGCCGGAAACTCTTTCGGAAAAGTGCGTAGGCTATTTAAAAAATGGAATCTAAAAAAGTTCCAGTTGGCGTTTCTATAAATAATAAATATTGCGTATTATTATAACTAGGACTAAGCAGAATATCACAGCTGAAAGGAAGGTCGTCTGAACTAAGCGCATTGTGTACAATGAGAGTTGTAAGTAAATTGGGAACAGTAGTTAGGAAAAAATCTAATGTTGACGAAGAATACGTACTGCAGCTAGGGATGTATGTAGGACTGGGTGGGTACATTATAGTAAAATTATGCCTTAAGTATAAGTTATATAACGTGTTTTCCAATCCAACCAATCCCCAACTTCGATGCCTACAATTCAAATCACTTCCTATGATAACATTATCATAGCATAATAATCTTCTGAAGTCATTTTTCAAGCATTGGTTTTTATATGCGTTACGTGATCCTCCAGGAAAATATACAGCAAAAATTTTTAGAGAAGTACTAACATTGAGTTGAATTTCGACTCCAATACTTTCTAATATTACAGAGTAGGACAATGGCAACACGTTATGAACAATATTTTTTTAACAAGGATGGCAACACCACCGTTTCTTCCATACCGATCACAGCGATAACAGGAGTAATTACTACACTGAAAACGAATGTTACTTTGTAGACCTCTTTCACAAATAAGACAGACATCGACATCCAGATTGGAGAGAAAATTGAAAAACTCAAAGCTCTTGTTGCGAATGCCTCTGGCATTCCAACAGAAAAGCTTGAAATGTGACTGAGAATTACTTGACATTATTATAAAGATATTTACATGCATGCTGAGCAATTACTTTAAACTGATGAGCTTTAGATTTACAATTTTCTAGCTCAGTAACCATATCAAACATTAAGGAAGATAATTCTTCATAAGAAAATAGGTCATTATTTGCAGGTAAAGAAAAGTTGAATCCAGCTCGCTCGTGAGTGGTATGTTGTTGGGTTGGAGATTATTGATCTTTCACATTTAAGATAATGCGAGAAGAACTGACAATTCTTTTCCTTTAATGCATTTAAGGTTGTTTTATAAGAATCCATTGATTCACAGAAAACTTTAATGCCTATAGAACTTTTTTTTAACACTGTAATCTGTTATTTCAGGTTCACTAAGTAAATTATGCACAAAATCGCAGTTTTTCTATAAGATTTTAATTGGTGGAATCGCAATTTTTTTGGCATTGTTTGCTCCTATTCATTAGTGCACATATCCTCCCCAAGATCAGTGTCTTTGTGAGATTGGAGAGGCAAAAATTTTGTACCGCGACGCAACATTTTGTTAGTTGAGGATAAAGAATCCTCAAGAGTAAAGGCGCGACGCTTCAGTATAGCGGTTGTTTTTTTTAAGATTCAGCGTGAAGACAAAAGCTCAACTGATTGCTTTGACATATTACGAGAGACTACTGATTCGTCAACTTGACCTGTACACTAGCGAGGATTGTGTTGGCAGTTCGCCTTGTTAAGCGCGATCAACAAGGTTACCTCGTGTGAACAGGCCCATGCCCCCAAAGCAACTATTCAGGGCTTTCTTCAAATCTAGCTTCCAGTAAAAGTATTTTCACAGTCACTTGTACTTGTAATTAAATAGCTCTCACAAATATTAGATCCTGTTTTTACTTTTGTATGCTCTTTGCATCCCCAAGAAATTAATGATTATGGTCCCGAAGTCAACGAATTTGACAGACTTGTCATCATGTAACACTATGAACAAACTAAGAAATAGAAAGCATGTAGTTAAAAGAATACAAATCCATACAAAAAGAGTAACAAGTTTTAAAAATGTAATCATTTGCAACATTTTAAAAGAGATAAATCGAATAAAGAGAAATGAATTTACATTTTTTATTTTTTAAATAAATTGCCTTTAATCTTGCCTAACGGGAGAATAATCAAATGTTGAGTTGAGTAAACATATGTCAAAACTATGAAAAAACAAGATTCACAATTATGAATTGCTGAAAAAGATTTAAATTGAACTGAATTGCCGGTCAAAAAACATGTCAAAAACATAAGAAAGAAAATTCAGATATTAGGCAATTAATTTATTTTGTTCATTTTTTCTGTTTAACTGAAAAAAATTATTTTCATTTCAAGGTACACTTGGTGACGAGATTCTTGGAGAAATAAGTCGTGATCCGAGTTTATCAGTTGGAGGTGGTAGTAATAAAAGAAAGAAGAAGGCTGGCAAGAAGCGCGGTGGAAAAAAAAGGAGGTTCCATTAAATTCTAAACAGGAAGCAAAAATAACAATATGTTCGCTTTAATTTTCACGCATTCAATCCGTTTATAAACATTTTTAATTTACATAGGATTAAGACTCACTTGGTTATATGTTCTTATCAACAAGATATCAATAAGAGGATAACATAAGATAAAACGATCAATCGATTTTGCTATACATTGCGTTTTTCTTATTTATAGTAAGAGTTGTATAAAATTAAATGAACGAAAAGAGAAATGTGAAAAAGAAAGTTTTGTAGAAAAGAGAACACAATTCAAAATAATAGAAAAAATAAGCAAATATAAAAAAAAATAACAAGATCGTCTGGACGGTGAAATGCAAGATATTAACTTGAAATTAATCTTCTCCTTCTTGTTTAAATGTTGTTTTACGTTAGATCGAAACATTTTACATTTAACTATTGTTTTGCGTTCGTAAGTTTGTTAATTTCTTATATAATTTAGCCATCGGACGTTAGTCTGAGTTTCATTTACATCGATTCGTTTTTATTTTATCCTTAAACATATTTTGTTTTATTAAGTTGAGTTTATTTCAAGTTTTAATGTTTAATTATTTGTTCTTTAAAATCATTTATTAAATTCTATTTTTTTTTTTTTTTAATAAATACATGCTTATATGGAATAACAAATTTGCAATTATTTTTCTTTTGTTGTGCTGGAGACTCAAATTTTAAGTTCCGTAATATTTTAAAGTTTAAAATAAACGTAATTTGAATTTTTCGACCAAAGTCATCGAACGAAGGTGAAGAAGACGTTGAACATGTTGTTGTATGTTCCCAGTGAAAAATGTTGCACATATTCTTTCTACAATATTTTACATCGAACGCATTTTTTCTCTTTTTTTCTAGTAAATAGAAACAAAGTAAACTAATCCAATCAGCAATTCGGTGTCCCATTTAGAGGTGTAGAAGCGCATTTCATTAAAACCGAATTATCTGCATGCTCCAGTTTATCGCGAGTTCGACGACGAGAAAAATTTTTACTCTTTAATGCAGCACATTCTTATTTATTGAAGTGTGCTGAGAGAGGTCACAATTTAGATTGAAAATAAAAATAACTATAATAAAGCATTTCCTTTTCCGTATCGTATTTAATTACCACCCATAAGAAACTTTGACTTGGAATTTATTGTCATACAAAAATTGTACTTGAGCATAAAGCACGAAAATCGGATTTATTTGAATGTCTTGTAAAGTACCGCTCTTCAGTTGGCCAATAAACATCCAGTTTCCCGTTTGGATTTCTCAATCATATTGTGTAGACAAGTGCAGCCCTTGTTGGTAAATCGGATATTTCACTTGACATGTTTATTCATCGGAAATGATGATGATTCCAGTTTGCAATCGAAAAAATTACGCAGACTACAAAGAAACTGACGAAAACGTACAGCCCAGGTGGAATGCAATTATATTATATTATATAAATATATATACATATACAGTTATATTATATAAATATATATAATTGTATATATTTTATATTATATAAATATATATAATTGTATACAGTTCTTATACAGACTAACTTTTGCGGCATAGTCTGGCGAAATTATTATTTTTTGCAACAACCTCCCAGAATTTAAAAAAAAAATTTTCTTTTTAGTTCCAGGCAGAAAACTGAGACAATGCCAAATTTTTGCAGAAATATAAATTGAAATCAAATAAAGATTGTAATTACAAAATGTAATCGACTTGACGACATTCGGCGACTGACTGTTGCCCTCTTCCAGGTCCCATCTTTGAAATTGGATTGGATGTTAGCTTTATTTTCTTTAAATAAAACTACATATTAAGACCCTGTACCCAAAAAAGATCTCAATATAAAAGTTATTGTATAATACGCATGCAAATCGGTAGAAAATGGAGCTGGTTAATATTGCATACATATATAGTCTGCATGACCAAGCTTCTATGCCATCAACGTAAAAAAATTTCAATCTGATTCATTCAATTCATTTCCCCAAAATATAATTACAAATGTTAGTAATAATTTTGAGTACTGGATTTTACGTCTTAAGAAAGGGAATATGTAACAATATTAAAATAATTTACAAATACAATCATAAATTACACATTTATGAAGATTCAAGTTCTTGAATATTGCTGGCTACTCTTCTGCTTTGAACAGCTAATAAATTTCGTAAGTAACTTCTTGCCTTTTTCTGACTTTACTGTACATAGTGTTATTTGCTATTATTTGATCACAACACAAAGCATGTTTATTGAGGTTGCCACTGAGCAAAATAAAATATACTTATGCAGCCTTTTTTTAAATTAACCGTGTTTTAGTAATTTTGAAATATATAAACAAAATATTTTTGAATTTAAAAGCAATTTATGTCTAGATTATAAGTGACAAGTGTAGTTATTTTCCTTGTGAAAAAAATCACAGTTCTTAGAAATTCTAGGACGTCAGAAGCGCACCATGTCCTTCACTATAATTTTTGTGTATCTAACTACTTTATATTTTCAGTTTTACTTTTGCAAGAAATTAGCAATTTAATAATTTCTTAGTTGTTGATTGTACATATTCATACTTTCAGATTTAAACAAAAAAAATATATATGAATAAAGAAATCAAACACTCATGAACTAAAACCGTTCTTTAATAAAAGATAAATTCACATTTTATAACAAAAATAAAACAAACAAATCACTTAAGAAATATACACAAACGTTGAGGCCATTTATATAAAAAAAACTAAGTTTTACAAAATTGTTTTTGATGAAATTTAAAAATGTAATATGCAAAAGACATTATATACAGAATTATTTTTTCAAAGAAAACATATACGTATATATATACGCAAATATATATATATATATATCTTATTGTTTAAGAAAGTCTCTATTTCTCTTTCTCTTTCGCTCTCAATGAATCTTTGTCTCAAAATATATGATTTACGTTTTTGTGTATACAATTATTTTGTGTAAACAAGCACCTTTTTTTCTACCACAATGCATATATAAAATGAAAATAGCATCACATACAAATACAAATGAAAAAAAAAAAACACAAAAGTAAAAAATACAAACGCCTTCAAATCATTTCAAATGAAAATGAGAAATAAAGAAATATCTGCAAACCAATAAAAATAATAAACAAAAGAAAATATTTTGTTGTTTTTAGGAGTAATACGCATTTGCAATACAGAAAATTATTAATGAAAGTAAGAATTAACCAGAATGAAAAATATACAAAAATGTTATACGTATATAAAATAAAAACAGGAAACAAAGATGAAAAAATAGTAACCAGAAACAAAAACTCGCAGAAACCACATATATAGAAATAAACCGAACGAAACTTCACAATAGTATTAATTTTCAAATTACCGAACAAGACAACAGTTGCCTTAATTACCATTTAAATGAAAATAAAACAAAAACAGAAAAAACAAAAAGTAAATTAATAGAAAAACAAGAAAACAAAAGTAACTAAATAAATTTATTAAATTACTTTTCACTGAAATAAACGAATATTTGTTTAAAAGACATCAACAAAAATAAACAAAATGAAATAGATTTATATTAATTGAACAAAAATCTATATGATATAATTATATATAGCCCCACCCAAGAAAAAAAGAAAAAATATTAACGAAGAGACAGTGGAAGACGGTATTTTTTATATATTTAAGTAAAAGGTGAATAGTAAAAATAGTGTGAATCACGAAAAAAAAAACAGAAAATAAGTCATATACTCCTAAAAACAACTTAATCTACAGTTGCAATGAAAATATTCCTAAACAAATAAACCGAGAAAACGTCCATAAGAGAATGTTCAGATTTCTTAAATGGCTTAAGTTGAGAATTCCTAATTTTAAAAATTCCGCTTTGGAGATTTTCAAATCATTAAGTTGACAGTTTTAATTGTTTTAATGGGATGTTAATAATAAACGTGTTTAAAGAGAAAACTTTCAGTTTGTTATAAATTAATTGTTTAATGAGAACAAAAATGCATGTTTAAGAGAAATACAAGTGAATAATGGTCGTAAGATATAGGTTGCATTGTGTTGATTTTAATTTTTATATTCTTTTTTCGAGTTAAGTTATTTACAATGACTTAGACAATAATTTCGATCTCTTGTCATTGAATGATTGAAAGTACATAGTTTTGGGTCCAAATATCATTGACCAGAGATTGAAATGAAATTGTTGGTGTTTTCTCGTTAAGCGAATGTTACAAAAACAAAATCTGACAATCATATGATAAATTTCTAATTCATGCTTTCGCGAGGAATTCTATGAAGAATGAATTAATGAATGAAGAATTTTGACACCTATACGGTATTTGCATATCATCTGCTAAAAAAATCGCAAACAAGTCTATTGTTTGTATTTCAATTAAAAGATAAGAAAATTCAAAAAGGTTTTGAATATTATTAAGACAGTCAATACAATCTTTTATATTCATATTTAATTTCGAAATCATTATAATTTAGTACCGTTGGAACTAAACATAAATTGATTTTTTTTTCAGAATTAAACTTCAATAACAAACAAAACGTAAATATTGGTTGTCGATCTCTGCTAAAAAGATCGCCGTTCTGAATCCGCCATAAACTGTAAGTCTATTGAGAGTGTAAAAGTTCTTAAAATACCAGCAATTACTAAGCCGACAAAAGACCGTGGTCACTTAAAAAACGGCAGCCTAAATAATTTTTTTGTATTTCATTTAAATTAAATTTCTATCTTTTCATACCATATACGTTGTATTTGGCATATTTGCCTATGTTTTCATTTTCTGTTTCACCTCATAATCTTTAAAATCATTACCAATGCAATCTGAACCATACGATTCCATTCACAAACAATTAAGAAACTTTTGTTACTGTAACAATAAAATGGAAATAGATTAATTTTTCAAACTGTTTTAGTGCCTCAAATTGTCATATTTATGATTACTCATAAAGAAACTTTTTAAAATAAATTTAATGAAAGAAAAAAAATCAGAAACAAAAAAAACAATTAAGAATGTAAAAATATATAAAACAACTATTAAACTTAATATCAACATTTACTTTCCTACTGGTGCATTATAACTTACTAATACTTAAAAGACCACACATGAGAAAATCAGATAACACAATTATTGTATAAGAAATATTTAATTAAATTTAACAAAATTGTATCTTAGTTTTTCTAAAAAAAATATATTTTTAAGAGCTAAGTTCTTTTTGTTGTATTCGTACAGAGAAAAGGAAACAACATTCGGCAAAGCAAAAAAGCAACATAACAAAGTATTAGAATTATTTGTAAGTGTGAAAAAAAAAACATTTTTCAAAATTTTCAAAATTTTCCAAAATTTTTCTAAATTATTCTCTTTCGAAATTAAGTCATACTTATATGATATTTTTGGCAAAAAATTTTTGGCTATAAACTTTCACATTCATTAACACTGCAATCCCAACACAACATTTAAAGTCAAACAGAAAAAGCACTTCAATCAAAGAATACGCTCACATTTAAACCGCTGTAACCAATAAAAAAAATACAAAATTTAAGAAAAAAATAACTTCAAGTGTAAAAGACTGATATTTATTTATTAATGATTTTTATTGAAAATAAAAAAAATGATAAAATAAAATTGGACGCTTTGTATATACTATAAAACGAAACTGAAAAGCGATTAGCGATTACCAGGAATAAATAGATCTAAACCAATTGGAAAAAAGGGCGTATTTGTTTCTATTTTCCCATTTCCCTTCCACACTCCCACTTTCCCACACATTTTCCCAATCGCACTCTATCTCTCTCTATTTCAATCACGCTGTCCAAGCACGTTTGAGATCAAGTTTAAACCTCACGCTCCTCCTCTTTTTACATCTCTCTCTTTTACAATTGGAAAGAAGCATCGCCTTAGTAATGAAAATGGAAATTGATAAAAAAAGAAAAACACAGACAATTATAAAAAACAAACGATTTAAAATATATAGTTAAAAATATAATTCTTATTTTTTATAGCCAAAAATATTTTTTTAAATTATATTAAGTAAATATTAGTATGTTTAGCATTTAATTTTAATCTGTGTATTGATAAAATTCGAGCTTAAAAGAAGTATTCAGTGATTATGACGAAAAAAATAAAAAGCTTTGTTTTAATGATATTTAACTCAAAGCGAAAGTGAAAAAAAGTAAGTGAGTGTGCAAACACACAAATGAAATTGAGAAAAAACTAAAAATATAAAAGAAATGAAAATAATTTCGACTTTTTTGGAAATTAATCAAAAACAATGAAACTAAATTTAAAATTTTGAAAGAAAAAGAAAAAAATATAAAATTTTTAGCATAAAAACTTTGGAATCTTGATCGAAAAATTTAAAAAAAAAGAATACACATTACCGCTGCGTAATTTATGTATTATATACAACAAACTTTGGATGAAAAAAAAAAAACAAATATGCATAAATATTTAATAAACACACATGAAAATGCACGCCATGGAACCAAATGTTTTAATTTATTTACTATTGTTGTGGGACGCAATGATGTTATACATTATTGAGGTATTCAATTTTCCAGCTCACACTAGTGAAACGTTCAGCTGACATCCAACTTATTACTGCCGACAAAAACGTTGTAGTACAATTTCAGAATAAGCATGATTTGAGCTCTTAAACACCGGCAAATCATAAGTAATAAAAAAGTTGATGAACTTTTGTTTAGGGTTGTAAAGCACAGAAATGAACAACGTCTTCTACATAATTACGGATCCGGTGATCGCAATTTTGTGAGGGTTAACTTAAACTGCCGTATCAGTGGGAAAACGGTTTAAAGTGTCGAAAATATCGCTGCCTTTCAGGCGTCAGTAGCAAAATATCGAAATCAGGCAAATCCACAGCGTTGTCAAAAATGGGGCATCACTCGCTTAAATTCAATGAAAGACAACTTTTTTCAAATAGATGGTCAATCAAGATTCTCTCGTTCTTCTTCATCTGAACATAAAAGAAGGACTATCCAGATTCTGCGGGTTAAACCAACAGAGAGACTAGGTGAGCTGGTATGCAGACGTCGACTCTAAGGAAGGCAGTTGGAAAAGTATATTAAGTACCGGTATCGCTGTATAGATGTTTTAGGGAAATTAATTTTTGTTCCGCTTCTGATTTTCTCGTCTATACCTTGTACATTTTTTATATACAGGAACGCAGCAGACGGAAAGCCTTTAATATCTTGATATAATGCAGAATTTAAAGAGATACCTACATCCACTCCTGTAAAAGATTTAATTCATTACTGTGACAGCCAGAACTGTTTCTAGCAGGAAGCACTTCCTGTTCCGCTATTATCATCGGGCTGTCTTTATTGTTAAAAAGGCCTGAAGGAGCGATGTTTTCGATAGAATTTTTCCAAGTTTATTGGCTTCCAAACTAGATACTGTAAAATCGTTTTGCTTTAATTATAATGATGGAAGAAGCTATTTCTTCTGCTGAGTCAACGTTTGTAGTTAGCACTAATAGACTTGCAAAAAACCCTGTATGAAGTCTAGGACGAATAACGAAAGGGCTTTTATTAACAAAATTACAATTAAACGCAATATTTGACTAAGATAATTCTTATACCCCAGTACATGTAATGACAATGTATATAAAAAAAATTCTGCAATCCTTGAAATGTCTCTATTTTTTTAACATATCGGAACATTTGAAGTCACACAAGCCAATGTTGAACACCTGATAAGTGCTGCATGATGAAAGCCGTGGACAGTACTTGCCATTCTTCGTTAGGCAATCGGTTGTTAAAGCTGTAACATTATTTAAAAAAAAGCGTTGTGATTTATTTTACTGAAAATGTGACAAAAAAGTAATATATTTATCAATAAAAGATTCACCGAGCATTAATTATAAGATATCAGGTGAAATTCTGATTGGGTAAAGTGACTCCTTGATCAAAATCAAGAATAACTTCTGCAGTCCATTTTTCTTTGTCTCGGGATCTCGTTATTTATTTTGTTCGGGATGCGTAATGTTCAAACACCAGCCACAACTATAAATCACCTTAAATTGGCTGGATTCGCCTTATTTGAAGACTCTGTGTAAGAAATAAAACAATAGATCGCTCTATATCTTACTAAATCAACTGTATTCATCCTCTTTTAGATCTGTGACGAATATATCGATTTATCCCTCGCATTTCTATTATAACAGACAGGCATTTAAGCGAAAAGTTCATTTAGTGGCAGTAGCTAAAAGTTCTTCTACAAATTGTCCTCAAGGGCCATTTAAGAAAAAGGAAATTAAAAGGAAATTTTCCTTCCGAGTATTTTGTATAGTACCCGATCACCTCTGGGCAAGCACGGGGAATATAAAAATAAAATCATGATTGAAATAAAAAATAAAAAGTTGAAGATGCAACCTAAAAAATGAAAACCACAATAAGTATGCCGAAGTATGTTCATTGCGATGTTACAATTAAAAATTTTTTTATGAAAAGAACCTGTTGATAGATGTTCAAGTCAATCAAATTATTCGTATAATGCTGCTTTTATAGTGTCGTAGATTTAAGCCAATTCCAGTTACAGTTTCTAACTTCACTGACGTTATTTTGATAAAGCGCTTTGGACTTTAGACTGTGACACCTATAACTAAGCATATCGCATTAAAGGTCCTATGATTTCCTTCCTGCACGTCTATATAGTATAGTGTAAGAATATTAGCACTCATAGACCAGAAGCTTGTAGATATGAAATGTTTTGATTAGAAAAACGAAATTAACAAATATGCAATGAACACAACTTTATTGACTAATTTTAATCAAAAATGTAATATTTGTTTTTATTATGTTGAAAGCAGTGCTTTATGCTGAATTTCAGATATCTTGGTGATGTCCCTTAAATTCTTATAACATTCCGGCACGCTTCTATAGAAGTCACACAGTCCAGTCTCCTCGTTGAATGCCAAATACTTGCCACAGGTATACAGCCTTGGACGATTCTTTACGCAGACAAAGTATTGTCTGCAGCTGTCCGGTTTCCTGTAGTAACGTAGTTTTTCTTCAAAATCGGTTTCAGATTCCTCCTCGGCTCTTTCGACTGGTGGACAAGTAAATCCTAAGAATGCTTCCGCATTACAGTCGGCTACTTGATCGGGCCAGTCACATTGATATGTATCTGAATTGAAAGCCAAACCTTCAGGACATTTGGTGATAGAAGCTTCTCCGTGGGCACAATTCTTGTATTCACCACACTGAGAGTCGTCTCCCATTTTATAGAAACCAAATTGGCGTGGACATTCTTCCGTCGGTTGTGGTGGCTGAAGACGTGCTCTCGGTTCCACACAGGACGAAAACGGAGCATACGTGCAGTCACCTTCATTTTCTGTGCGTTGATTAAAGAGTAAACCGTCGGGACAAAGTTTTTCTGTTGGGACACCCTCTACGCATTCAATGTAAGCGTCGCATTGAGTGGATGATGCGTATCTGCCATTCTTAGAGGGACAATCTATTGCCAAGGCTGAAATGAGTGAAAGCGATTGTAGCGGGTGAGATTTATTTTGTTGAAAAATAAGCAGAAAGTAACTAAGGGTTTCTATTTAATGAATAAAGCACGTTTTTTGGTATTTTTGATTTTTGAATTTTTATCCATATGGGAATTTCATATAAATTTAAACAACGTGGGAAATAAAGTTGCATTTCATAATAATATGTGTTAATTCAAAAAATAGAACTACTTGAAGCCATTATTTTGTGGAATTCTTTATATATTATTCATAAATATGTCTGTTTGAAAGGTATTGAACAATATGACTGTATTTTAGAAAACAAACAATTGAATATTAACAAATAAAATATTGCAATATTTTTAGAATGCTATAGTTTGAGGTGATCCAATTCACCCTCAATCCTGTTTAAGGGTTAATCACATTTAAAGAAAGATAAGATGTAATTTACAATTGCGCCCCAACAGTTACCCCCCATTATTGCTCACAGTTAAATTTTCTTAGTTTCGTGAAATTATTTTTATAATTTCAGGATAGTAACAGTTGTATTATACATACTACATACATGTTACTATATAACATATAGTAACAGTTAAATTATTGTTAAAAGAAAAATATTTGTTGCGGATAACTATCAGAAACCAATAAATTCTAAAAACCGAAGTTTTGACAATTGTAAAATCCAAAAGTAAAAGAAGGAAAATACAGAACACGAAACCTGAAAAAGCAATAAGACGACTGTTTATAATATACAACCTAAAAATATCAAAATGTTAAAATTATTAATTGCTTTTTTGTTTCCAATTAACGGTTTTTCAATGGAATTCGCTGTCTGGTGGATTACTTTAAGATTTCAGACTGCTTACTTTATTTTTGTGTATGTGAAAATACACATCTTTACAAAATAAAATACTTTTGATGTAGAAGAACAAATTAGTGAGTACTTTTACTACATATATATTAATAGATAATTTATTTATTTATTTATATTAAAACGAAGCGCTGTAGTTGAAGAGTAAAGAAATACGCAGCTGTTTTTGCAAAACTATCAATGAAGGGAGAGTTAATCAAGCGTTATAACTTGCTTCCTTGCATCTGCTAAAAAAATGTGCCTGCACACAAGATTATTTGGTCTTGAAAGGTTAAAAAATGCTCTGAGCTTTATGTGGCAATAGATGCGAAGCGTTATATACAGTAAGATTTACAAGGAATCTTGTGCATTTAAATCATAGTTTTGCTGTGTAATGAAGTCATTTACCTTGTTTCGCGATTCAAAATACTGAAGAAGTCGAATTTGCCATTTAACTTTCTGGCTAACATTAAGAAGGAAAAACAAATTTTAAGAAAAGGATTCGTATTTATTGTACATCCTTCGCCAGGACTAGATAAATATATGAAAATACGCGTACAAACAAAATAAGCTAGTTTATAATTTGTCATCAACTCCGGAGAGCTTATCCAACATTTGGGCGTCCTGCGTTTTGTTGTTGAACCGGTTGTGGTCGATAGGTTCCCCTCTGTGGTTGTTGTGGAGTATTTTTCTGAAACGTGTTAGTTCCTCCAAATTGTGGGGGTTTTCCTAATGCGGCCTGTATTGGAGCCTTTGCAGGCGCAGTTTTCTGTACTGGAGCTGATTTAATAGGAGTCCTTGCTGATGCATTGCAAGTGAAATTCTCGAGATCGTCACAAGCATTGATGTCTACGTTAAAACCTCTGCCTTCGCCGCAGTTGTTAAGGCGTGGTCTTCCATCGACGCATATGAAGAAACGTTGGCAGTCATTTGGTGATGGGTAAAAGCGGTATTCTTCTTGCCCAAGTAGTTCAGACTTTGCAATCACTGGACATTTGAATCCCAAAAAGGCCTCAGCATCGCAGCCTTCTACTAGATCGGGCCAGTCGCATTGGTATGTCTCCGGATTCCAGGCCAAACCCTCTGGACAATCAAAGACGTATCCCTTGCCAGAAGCGCAATTCATAAATTGGCCGCAGTGGCTAGCATCTCCCATGCGGTAGTAACCGAACTGATGTGGGCATTCATCCGTGGCCTGCGCGTCCTGGAGCAAGCTACGCGTTTCGCACTTTACGTCAATGGGGTAACTGCATGGGTAACTGAAGATGTTTTTCTCATTGAAAAGCAGACCATCTGGACACAGTTTCTCTTCGGCAACACCATCAATGCATTCAATATAAGCATCGCATTGCCCAGAGACTGGGAAGCGTCCATTTTTTTCAAGACAACCAGCAGATGCAGTAAGGGCTGAAAAAAAAAGAAATTATATTCACGTTAATGCAGATGCTTCACAGGGAGCTTACCTAAAACACGAGAGAGACACAAAAGATCATTGGACTCCCACAAATGTGGCTTAGTTCGATTCGAACATGGTTTTAAAACAACAAACTTACGTAATGAGCATTCGAGACCGCTCCCAAATTCATTTAGAATTCAAAACGTTGACAAATTCAGTTAGTCCTCAAACCCAAAAACACATGAACAGAATACTGATTTTTCACGGCATAACATACCCCGCCTACACACAGACGACTGTGAATTAATATTTTTAAATTAGTCAAAATTTGTATTCTCGATAAGAGGCGAACGACAAACTGCCACAGCCTCCGTTTCGTTTCTTTAAAAGCTGACACAAGTGTGAGTATCTTAAGGCCATCGCAATGGCATGAAGTATGTAATGTATGCACAGATTACACTAGAATGGCAGCACAAGATGATGGGTAGAAAACCAGGAGCGATAAATGTCATTACAGTGAGCGTCGTAATATCACTTTAGGCGTGGCGATTAGCACTGCTGCTGATGCCGATAAGTCATTTTTACTCTTTGGACAGAGTGACCGTAATAATCGACCGTCAAAGCCAACAGCTCTTGAGGCGCAAGCCAATGGTGGAGGTGGCGAAACGTCGACGGCCAATCTTGTTTGGTGAATACTTAAGTCAGTTGTAACTGACCGAATGTTATTTAAAACCTGATATTGTGGCTTTTTCATAACAGCGTTTCGTATTAATTGGTAAAATGACATAAGTGGCTGGAAAAAAACTTGGACGTGTGAAGATGTATATAATTGATAATAAAAAGTCAAAAAAATTCTATTTGTCTTTTAATACTTAGACTTGGTTATATTGTGAATGTTAAAGCTGGAACGAGTGGCATTGAAAATAAATACTTGAAACTTTCTTTGTGTACGTATCCGCGTTAAGGTAAAGAATCTGAAAAAAGGAATATTAAGTCTACTTTACAACGTATGTATGGTATACATTTATATAAACATTAACGTATACGGTTATTTGAACTTATCTCAACCTATTGGGGTCCGAAATGCGGATATTTTTAATTATTAAAGGAGAAACGTTTTCAACCTATCTTTTATAATAACCAGCTTATTTGTTAGGGCTTATATACAAATTTAAAGTTTACAAATTTAATGGTATTTTTTTAATTCATAATTGGTAGTGAAACTTATTTCAAATCTACATAACTTGCTTTGCAAAAGCAAATACAGTATCCTAAACTATTTTGTTTCCACTAAGCAATTATATAATTGGAAATTCTGTAAGCAATTTTAGTGCGATTTCTACTTAGAGGAATGAAACGCAAAATGTGGGGGTTTTTGAATTTTTATTCATTAATCATGTTTAAGTAATGCTGAGTTACTGCGACAATCACAAAACATCTATTGTAGGGCATACTAAGGATTTAAACTTTTTATAAACATAAGAGTTTCAAGATCTCTATTCAAATATAAGGTCGACATATTTTTCACTGCCATTTCCGCTTCGCTCACATGGAGTTGGAAAAAACTCTTTAAAATTATTTAAAATTTTAAATGCCATCGATGACAATAGTATTGATATAGTCTTTTCTATAAGAACGTATTGATGCTGAATAGAATAAAGGCATGACAAATATTTCAACGATTTTTGTTTTAAAAAATTTACATTGTAGAATCGACTGAATTCTCTTAATGCTCACTTAATTTGGGCTCATTTGCAAAAATCGCAAATAGTTAAAAATATGTCAAATGCACGACTTTGACGAATAATTTATAAAGCACTTTAAATATTAGCGATCCAAACCAATTGTTAACATTTTTTTAAAGGTATAATTTTTTTTAATCGTTTATACACTTCAAAGACAATTTGCTTTATTGCCAGTATTTTTTACTAAATTAACATTTTAGATCACGTCATTTTAAGATTTAAAAAATCTTTTCACGTCGACATTTATGCTCAAATCAGAAGTGTGAATTCCCTTTGAAAAAACTAATGTTTTTTTTTTAATGGGGATACATTTTGTTATTGCAAAAGAAACAGGTACAAACTATTATATTTGCATGTGAGGGAAAGGAAGTACGAGTATATCTAGAGGGCTTTTCGGAAAATTAACTTTCATAACGTTGTTCCTACAAACATTATTGTTTTTGCAATTTATTCGCTAAGTTAGGCACATGATTGCAAATTCTTTTGACATTAAGGATTCATACTTCAAAATACATTTAGATCCTGTTTTTCATTGTGTGTATAAGTGGGAGAGTATAAAGTAGAACACTCACTTACTAAATTTTTTATACTTTCACATACTTTTCGTACGTATCTAGAATTTATATTCGTAAAGGCTTGTGTATTACAAAAACGTAATAGATACAACGTAATTAAATAAAAAAAAAAATACTGTGACAACTTGAATGAATGAATGACGGGAAACGGCACGTTAATTTAAATGTATTTGGTAAATTATGTTTACTCATAAGAAAATATGAAATCCATTTAATATTTGTTGAGAATTTCTTTTGAAATTTACACTTTATTATTTTGGAAAAAGTGAATTAAAGCTGGTTTCGAAACTGTGGCTCTCCGTGAAAGTTTACTTTGTAAGCTTGCATCCAATTTATAACGAACTTTAACTAAGTACGAAAGATATTAAGTAAGAAATAAATAAATAAATAAATAAATGCTTGCAATATATCGCATATCTGAAACCATTCGCTTTGTGCGCTTTTGTTGTAATAAAATGTTATTTTGTAGACAATAGTTATCAGTAACTGAAAAGATGTTGTTCAACTTAAATAGTGCGATGTGTTTAATCCGCTTATTCACAACGGAATAGACACGTTAAAGCTAAGTCTTAATTTTTATTTTTATTTTTTTTAATGTGTTTTTACTGAACACGGATAAATTCAAGCCCTCTCTTTAGTTTGTAAGAAGAAGAAGATTGCGATGTTTCTGTGGAATGATCTTAATGTTTAAAAGCTTTGTCTGCGTCCAATAAATTGTTTTTTAAAAAAAAACAACTGGTAATAAGAATTTTGTTTTTGAGCTGTTTGAAAATGTTTAATCATAATAAGACTTGCGATATGTAGTATTGGCAAAAACACGACTCAAAAATGTAATGTTAGAGAAAATAATTCGATAGCGATTAATTAACCACAATTGAGCATACTTTTAGAATGAAAAATATTCCTTGTTTGCAAAAACATACCATTGATGAAAAAATAAAATTTGTATGAATATATTCATGCAGAACAAAGTGGTTTTTCTTATTTCAATTAAGACTATCCTTGCTTTCAGTGCCATCAAATAAGGTGTTTTTCCCTTTTTTTAATGTCAAAACAAAGCACGCTTCTAAACTCAATCTGCTCATTGCTATAACAACATCCCATGAAAATCTTTTACGGTAGCAAAACGGAAACAAAAACTCAAAAGTTTATGCAAGTATGTATGTATGTATATCCGCCACGTTTCATATAATTGCATTCGACACCAACTTATATGTAGGTATTGTACCCAATCAACGATAAGTAACGTAACACTTGAGAAAAAAAAACTAAATTTCACATTAAATTTACAAGCTTTTAAAGTAAATTTAAATATTAACCCGACATAATGTATCCAGCTTGGCAGTAATAAGTTTAACGTGTTTTCAATTTCATTATGTTCACATCTCCAAACTTTCTTCAATGAAATATGTAAACTATACCAACCTAGTGTTCCGTACAGTGCCAGGCACAGTCCAAAGTAAAGTACAATCCTTAACATTTTTAGTTTAGGAACACTCAGGAAATATTTCACAGTTTTCACGGCGCTGCTGATGTGTGTTAATAAAGTTTACCTAAACGAGACTGAAACAAAACTGAATGTGTTTTGCGCGAAATACCTTTATCGCTGGCGGAATGTCGTGTGTTAATCTCACGAATACAAAACCACTACTGATGCCACATGTGGACTTCAAGTAACATCTTCAGCTTTGAACGGTCGGAACTAAAATCAGCGTCCAGTTGGTGGGAGGAAAAGAAGGCAAACTAACTCTTTTTAAATCTGAACATTTTTAATTGATTTTGACACGTTTTAAAGCTAAGTGAGGGCGAGGTGATCTAACTTCATCCCTGTGGCGAGAAATGAATCTTGAAATTAAGGCTGATATATGCGGTCAAATCTGGTTTTTTGAAATGTCAAGAGGAGAATGTTGTGTGTGTTATTCGATCGAATCTTAACTGCTTAGGAACATCTCAAGACTTAGATCTAGTTTTAGGACGGATGTTATTTTTATAAATTCGTTAAATTGTTATTTCAGGAACTGACTGTTTATGATGAACACTGTCTGAACCTGAATTTATTAGTCTGTCGTCGAACTATTTTCGAGCTAATGATGCGACATTAAAGTAACGATTGTTATTCATTTAAAGAATTCTCCTTAACGCATGTGCAATCGCCTATTCTTGTCACATCTATACAAATATTTATTGCGGCACATTATAGCTTAGATTCATGGCACTTTTGTTGTACATGGAAAATAAAGCCCGCTTTCAATATAATTGTTTGATTTTATGCCGCCAGCGCAACAAGAAGTTGTGCCTGGGTGTGTATTGTAAAGGGCAATGAGTTAAGATTTGGAAAATTGTAAAAAATATTATTTACATTTTAGTCATAGATTTCATATTTCATACTTTTGAACCCTTTTAAATAAAAACATTAGTTTTTTTTTAAATATTTTCGACTAGAACTCCTACGACCGAACTTCTTAAGCAACAGTTTCATTTTATGTGAACTCTTACTTTTTGCAGAGTAAAGGGAACTTATTACACTTTTTCAATATTTGATTCAAAAGAAATGTACTTTGTCTAAAGACACTTAATTCCTTATAAAGTAAGAATAAGTTCTATAGACCTTTTTATGGCTACATGGCTACATGTTAAAAGTTTTGAAATAATCGTCGGATCTATAAATGAAAATTAGGTTGCTTAGAGTTCTGGATAATTTTTATAATTTTTGTCTTGCATATTATTCACTTTAAAGTGAGCTATCATATACGCAATTAGTTATGATTTTTGGTTGCTCATAAAATAATCATATCCCTTTTTTTAATATAATAAATTTCTACGTTATCTTTTGTCGAGTGTCACCAGAGATTTAGGTTTCTTAGAATAATTCTTTGAAATCGAAAGATGAACTTTTCGAATCGAAAGTAATTCCAAAAAAACAATGTTTCGTTCAGCTTCCCAACATTGTTCTTGGTGCATAATTTAAAGGTGAAGTGCATAAAGCAACAAATTCCACATACAACACGGTGCCTGCGTCCTATCGGACTGGGGACTGATATACCACAGTGTCATCCAACAGCGATTTAAAATCACTTTATTAAAGTATCTATGCAATAAAGCACTTACTTCAGCATTTAAAGAGAGAGTTAACACCGGCAACTTGCGCAACACCCCCATTTAGCACGTTCATTCGTCTGACAATTTTCACTTTCATCGTATCTCATTCAATTACAGTCGTGCCTTAACTGTTAGCTCAAATGCTATAGATTTCCTCTTCCCTATTCCCCGGGATGTATAGATTTAAAATCTACATCTTTGCCTGAAATGCCTACTTAGATAAGCTTCCAATGACGGCGGCGGCGTCCGAGGTATTTCTAGTGCGGCCACCTATGTACATTGACACACATAAAGCATTCCGCGTACCTCTCAAGTTCAACTTTATCTCGCGCAGCTGCGAACACCACCGTCCCCGTTGCGCAGCTAAGTTTATTGTGTGAAGCTTCGAGTGAATCCTCTGCTGTGGTACCATCCACTTGGATGGTGCTAATGCTGACGAAAGCACTAACCGGTTCCAGATTTTGTGTACTGCAAGGGGGTATGCTAAATTTACGGTCAAGTAACCTTGACATTTTTTCCTTTCATTCGCGGCTTTTTGTTGTATTGTAACGTTGGTTGAATTTGTGACCGAATGCCGAATGGGTCCGCGGAGGGGGAATTTTCAGGTTTTCAATAATTCCGACCAACACCGCGTTTAGTTGCGTCTTTATATATATATATATATATATATATATATATATATAAATATATATATATATATATATATAAATATATATATATATATAAATAAAAAAATATTTGTGATGATCAGCGGTGAAATGCTGATTTCTTTTTTGATTTCAAATGTTCGAATGCAACCAAAGGGAGAGGATGACCAGTAGAGGTCATTTGATTCTATAAATACAAATGATGGCAGTTTTCTTGACAAGGTACATAGTTCCCCTAGGGTCAAGCAAGTTCAAGGGAACTGTTTGGTGGCCGCCAATAGTATCAGTATTGACGGTGGATGTTTTGTTGTGCCCACAATTTTTATCATTGACGAGTGATCAACACTTATATAGCCTTTGGTAATTAGGACGGATTTGTTGGTTTTGCAATATTTAACAGCTCCTATAGAATTGAATAACGAACGGGTTCTTAATTGATTTTGTATTGTTAAGTGTTTTTCGTTATAGACGAGTATAAGGATATCCACATTCCTAGAATTTTATTGATTTATCGTGCATTACATTATATTGAGATGATAAAATTGGCCACATAATAATTATTTCATAATACATAATTATTTCTTAATGATTATAAGCGCTTCTAATTTGTATATTTGGAAGACTAATCTGAATTTAGCCTTCATTATACTTCGTCTTGCAATGCAAAAATATATATATATTTAACAACATCTCCCACAAAAAATTATAAAAAAAGTAATAAGGTATAATATTTATATCACATTTTATAAAAATAATGCTGAGGGCACGGTGCCCGTCGTAGTGGAATTAAGTACAAGAAAGTTGCAGTTTTAATCGTTTGACGTTTGAAGAATGCGGTTCAAAGAAACTTCTGGGATGGCCAGTGCTTATACTATATTGAAGGCCCCGAGAAGCTTACCCAGATGCTCCATATATATATATGTATACTCCCTTTCCTATCTAGCCTAGATTTTTTAGGAGGTCGTTCATCAATCAGACTTTAGTCCATGTTTCTTTAATTTACTTACTAAACTATTCTAAAGCGGTTTAATTCCGTTTCAAAAATGACGTTTATTCTCAATCAGCACTACGCTGGAAAACACTTTTTAAAAAAGAACGATGGGGAAAGGTGTGGGGCTTACTCTAGAGACATTCGTCTCTCTCCAACCCACGCACTGAGAGAGGAGATCCTGTCATTTTTAAGTAGCGATGCTATATCCAAAAGGAATATAATCAGTTTTGACAGCCAGGCTGCAATCAAGACCTGACTAATGTATATTATCATTTATTTGCTACATTCGGATTGTGTAGCCAACAATAATGAGTACAGAAAATAAACAAAAGTTACTCATAAATTTCGAGTCTATTCTTTGGGAGAATGAATATGAAAAAGAAAGCTTTTCTTATTGACCCTTTACTAGCTTGCAGAGAGATGAAGCTATCTTATTCTTAAGGAAAAAACTTGTTGCTCGGGGGCTGTATGATACATTCGTTCCAGTTAGATAGGTATCTATGCATTGTTAGATATTAGACATGTTATATAAGACATGTTTCGTCTGTTCCGTTAAACTTAAATCTACATTTGAAAAGGGTCTAAATCAATGAGTACTTTAAGCAACAAAGTTAAAGTTAAGATCCTTGACCTGGCACTCTTGTTGTCGAAAATATGCCTGCCTTTTAAGCTCCCTATGACTGTTTCTTTGTTTCCTCTAGGAATTCTTTGATTTTTCCCATGTTGGTAATAAAAAACTTTTCCTGCTTATAGTTTTCGTAAGAATGTTCTGCCGAATTTTTAAGACACTAACTATGGACACGTTCTGCTTAACTTATTTCCTGCCCCTTATCCAAGTGTGGTTGGTTAATATTAGATCGGTATCGTAGTGCTTGTTTAAGACGTTTGTTTGAGAGTAAGTACTATCATATATTTTAAATGCAGTATTTAATGGATTAAGTTCTTTATCGTATCTCTATATCTACTCTTCTTAAGTTTAGTACCAAGAGAACAAAGGTTTTATTGGTACAGAATTAAATGTATTACTGTACCTTTCTGACAAGATTTCACTTATAACTGATTGACTTTATTTAAATCATAAGCACTTTTAACTTATAAAATAAATGAAAAAAGATATAATTGCATATGCTACATACTGGTGTTATACATGTTGATTAGTCCTTGTAAATATAGATTTTGTGGAACCATATGATGCATTGGTGGTGTGAAATATTGATTAGTTAGATAAGTCAATACTTTTTGCTATAATAAGAAAATGTAAACGTAAAACTATGTAATTATGTTGTTTTATCCCAACTCTCCAATAATGAATCTAAGTTCAATCTTATTACTCATATGAACAGCACTCGTTTATTAAGTTTTTTTTTTATTTTATGAGCATTTTTTATAAAAGTTATAATAATACAAGATTATTTCAATTCAGTGAGTATTTTAGAGAATAGTTAGGGACATTAATATTGAAGAAATGCAATTGAGCGAATGTCGCATAAAAAAATTGATTTAAAGGTGTCGGGTGAGAAAAGCTTAGATTAGGAAATTTGAAAAGAAAAATAGAAAACATATAAATTACAAAATTTAAAAGCGTTAAGATAAATATAAAACAAACAATCGAAACAGAAGATCCAAAACACATAAATTAATTAAATTTATATGTATATAAAAACACATAAATTAATTAAATTTAAATGTTTTCTTTGGTTAGAAAACATATAAATTACAAAATTTAAAAGCGTTAAGAGAAATATAAAACAAACAATCGAAACAGAAGATCCAAAACACATTAAGTTAATAGGCGCGACAAAATTTCAATTTCAGTACTAACTGTGCATAACTGAAAACACTTTTAAACGGTAATTGTATAAATGTTTCTTTTGCTAGTAGTACGAAAAGAAGAAATACAGGCATCATTTTCAGAGTTAAAGAGAGAACATAAAAACATACCAGTTAAGCAGGGATCAGTAATTAACAGATCTACATTAATTCCAGCCCATAATGCATTGAGTACTTTATGAAATCAACAAAACACATGATGGGGAGAAAGAAAGAAGAAATCAATATGTTTTAATAAGAGCATTAGCACCCAGGATGTCAATATTTAAGTCGCTAATTCAAATAAGATTATCCACTTTTAAATTGTTCAAAAACAACTTTAATTCCTCTAGAAATGTTTTTAATGGCACAGATTGCAGTCTATATATCTTCATCTTGTTGTGGCGCTACAGTTGCAGTTAGCCGCTTCTCCACTGTCCGATCAAGGATTTCGCCTGAGCGACTGCTTCCCCTTTGCCTGTTACAAGTTACACCAGGCAGCAGAATGGTAGACCATCGGCACAACAGAAATGCCAAAGTGGTAACAATTTTTGTTGAAAGCTCCGGAGCAGGTCCAAAACAGATCTTATGCAAATGAACCGCTGGGTCAGCTGCGGAGACCGTTCGATCCTGGCGGTGAATGCAAATTCACCGTCGAAAGAAGGTTGTCCCTGTTGGAGTCCCATAAGCCTGATATGTTAATGATTAGCTAAACTAAGCTAAGCCGGAAACACACAATCAGATACAAAGACTACTTAGTTATTCGAAAATATCGCCCCCACTCCTCAGAAGGGAGTATTAAATCCACACCTTGAATGGTTGACGCGGAACTCTATTGAGTTCAAGCTGATTTTGGTTGCAAGCCGATAGGCAGTCTTTTCCGAGAAGAGGGTCTTATTCCAATCTGATGCTTATTGATAGACGACTAACATTACGGGACGTAAGCATTCAAGTTAGGAAAAGCTTAAAAACGGTGGAGTTCGACAGTGATCACTATGGACTTACCGCAGTTATTCGGTTCCTGAACGAGAAGTTGGAACTGGAGGAATTTTTGGATACGTACTCCTACGATTATGGTAATTTCCCTTCCTTTCTGGATGCCTTGTCGTGAAGGAAGTCATTAATGAACCTCGGCTAGAAAGATGCTAGGTGAGACATCGAACCAAAGTCCAGAAGCGTCTTGTTTTAGGACGTCTTAAATAAAGACTGTATGGAGGATAATCTTAAGGATTTTGGTGGTACTCGCGATTGCGATAATCCACCCGTTGTCTTCTCGGTCGGGGTAAGGATACTGGAGGCCCTACCCACCATACTCTCAACACCCTCCGCCCGCAGTGGCGCTGATAGAAACGATTCCTGCCACTCACTCTACGTTGCACTTAGCGGAATGAGTTGGAAAACTGGAGATAGTGACGGAGAAACTCAGCCTTATACGCCTAATCTCCTGGCTTAGGGTCGGGAAGTCTGCCGGAGTGCCGAAGATTCCCCCCTGGGAGCCACAAGTTTTGAGGTTCTCAGGCCTATAATACTCACGCGCGCTATCTGTTGGGACCCGAGTCCACTTAGGGATACGGCGGATGGGCAGAAGCGACTCCGTATCCAGAACCCTGTTCTCGAAATCAAAAGGTGGAAGGTGTACTCCCATAGGGACAGTAAGAATCGGGAAAGTAAAGATGGATCCACTCTCGTTGTGGGCATTGACCAGTTGAGACCATGGTTTCTAAATACGCCTCACGTCCCTATTTGCACCTTGGAAGCATTAATATTCGCTTCATTTCCAAGGAAGGCGAATAAGGGATGCTTCCCATGGTAACTTTAAATTGCATTGTTTACCCAGCTTAACTTTCATCATTGTAAGTATTCTACTGAATTCCTATTTAGCAGACTTTCCATGATGAAGACAAAACAATACATAGTATCTATGCAACAACCATGGGGGTGGAAAAAACGCATCTGTGGCCTTGATGGCCTGCGGGGTTTTTCTCCACTCTTCGACGAGCGATCGGAAAGACCAAGAGCTTGTCCTATTATGCCAAACCTTTCCCCAGCAACAAAGCTTGGACAATTCTGTGGACAAGACCTGGGGTCCAATCACTGATGACGACTATCGTGCGACGATGTCGTTGAAACGAGAGTTTTGCATCGCATAAATAAAAAAACGATATCGACAAAACGATATCATTTTGATTGTTTTATGTACTTTCAAAACTGACGATCGTTATCGTCTTAACGATCAGTTTTTGATGATAGCTAATTCACTCTCGTTTTGCATTGCGCTGGCATACAAGTAATAAAAATTTGAAGAAAAAGTATGGAAACAAATTTAACTAGTAATTACAAAATTACTGGATACAATCCTCATCTTATGGGAGTATGAACCTCATACGTTTTATGAGCTCCACTCGTCGTTCGTTCATTCGTAATGTGTACACATAACATACAACAAAACAATGAATTGCTATCGGGCAGTCGTTATTCAAACTGTATATAAAATAGACGATAGAAGAGACGACAGTGGTTGGGTTAATAATAATAATAATAATTGTTGGCGCGACAGTCCATAGAGGGACCAGGGCCTAGCTTGCTCATCAACTAATCGTGTTGTGCCCGCTACTGTTCTCCCGCGAGTAGAAGTGACCTACAGTTTTTTGCCGACTCCGAACGGTGAAATTTGAGAAGCTTTCTTAGACAGTTATTACTTTTTGAGTGTTGTCAGTAGCTCGAAATAGGTGGTGCCGTGAAAAATTCGAAAAATTGGTGTTGAGCTGGGAATCGAACCTACACCCTTCGGCGTGTGAGCGTCGCACTCTACCCACTACGCCACGGCGGTTGGGTTACGTGCTGCAAATTATCGACGACGTTTTGGTGGATCGTCCAGACGATAGTCGCTTAAAAAGTTACGTGATTACAACTCTGATTGCTGCGGTAGTTAACTATAAATCAAATGGAGCGTGGCACATTTTTTCGTTGCGTCAGCCTAACTCCATTAATTCCGTCCTCGCACCATTACCAAAGTAAGTAACGGAACTCGTCGAGTACTGAGAAACGCAAAAGGTAGTTATCTGTTGTGACGCTAATGCTAAGAACTCTTCCTGGGGTAGCAGCGAGTGCAGCAGGAGAGGGTCGCATGTTTGTTATGACAAGAAGACAGGAAGTGATTGACTTAACGCTATCAAATTGATATTTTAAGGAGATCACAGGCTAGACAGTTCTGTTGGGAGTGTCCATGTAGGATCATTGATACATAGAGTTCCGAATCGAATGCGAAAATTTTGCAGAAGAGCAGGAACCCTAGTAAAACCACTAGGTAAGGTTTAGGGAAGAGTTAGTAAATTGCATTGTGCCTTTGCCAAAACTCAGAATGATGCCTAAAGTTGAGGAGGCAGTTCAGGGTCAGAACGAAACCCTAACCAAATGATTCGAACTGACATGCCCAGTCAAAAACACATCCTGCAGAACCCCTTAAAACAAAAACCTCCAAGGTGCTGTCAATCTTCTGACAGGTTAAGGGAGTTTTTGGAAAAACCTGAGGCCTATCACCAAAAATACCATATGGGTCTATACGGCAAAGATAAGACCTCTTCTTTCATATGCATCAGTCGTTTGGTGGAACAAGCTTCCCCGCAAATACGTTACTGCTGTTTTTACTAAGCTTCAAATAACGCTTTGTCTCGGCAGCACCCGGTCTTCCCTAGCAAGCCTGGTTCTGCTCTCGATGCATTTATCAATCTCCCTCCCCTTGACCTCCACATCATGGGATGCACAATCAATGCCATCTCTCGACTAAAAAGGAATGGTTCTTGGTTCAACTCACACTGAAGCTTTGATGACCTCGCGCACCGCATTTCCTACGACACTAGCCTCATGGATACGCTGTTCGATACGGGTTCACTAATCATACATCTGTGTCGCTCATACAAAGTCGATTTTCCCCATGTCCTGGACTGGCTCCGGGTAGAAACTGAACCGAAAAGGGAAAGTAGTTGGATTTCCACGGACGGCTACAAGACAACGAGGAGATCTGGAGCTGACAACATCAGACTTCAAACCTCCTTAGGTAATTTCGCGTCGGTCCTCCAGGCGGAAGCGTTTGCGATTCTAATGGCCACTTACTATATTGTATAGAATAGGTGGAAGGGCGAAGTTTCTGTGTCTGAACGTCGTTTGGGTTTCCAAACAGCACAACCAGAGATGGCGTGACTTTTTAGGATGAAGGATAACCAAGTGCATTCTCCCGAAAGCTAGCACGAAATCCGCGCCTTTCTGCTATCTTTAGTCAGAAATGAGTTTAGATGACTTGTCTAACGGGACACTTAACCTTCACTTAGAACCTAAGTCGGTTTGGGCTTAGAGATGGCACCCTTTGCGACGCATGTGGAGAAGGTGAAGACACTTCACAGCACTTTCTCTGTCAATGTCCCGCCTTTGCTGGTATCAGGTGGCGGCTGTTTGGCGCTGACGTGGTAGGAACTGAAAACATGAGCTCTTTATCACGGAAGCGCCTTCTGGTCTTTCTTTGGAAAACCAAGAAAACACATTAAATGAAGGTTACGGTCCGGGTATGTTCCCTTAAATCAACTGAATCTTCCAAAGGATCATAACGACTTGGAGGCTAGTCGACGGAACAACATGCAGCGCAAACATACTGACTTCAGTTGACATCGATCCGAATGGGGCCGTGCTGAACAATCAGTTTTTGATTGTTGAAGATGTCCAAGAGATAGAAAAACACTCCACACTGCCTGGAAGTGTATAAAATCAACGAATCTCGTAAGCCGAATCACATCTCGGAGAAAAAAACTTGCTTAACCATTTTTACCTTCTAAGTTAAATACGGCAACGGCGTTTCATCAGAAGGTCGATCTGAAAAACATATATAAATGGCCCTCGGAATATACGGAATACTGAATATTATGTTGCGTGTTGCGAAGTAGCGGTAGAGATATACACAATCCTATTTCAGACTTCATTAGTGCAACCCATTCCTAAAAGGCACAAAGGTTCCTCGCTTCCGAAAAATCGTCGGTCGGTAAGTCTCCTCTCTAGCATAAGCAAGATTTTTGAAAAGATTGTCAATAGAGACCTGGTACAGTGGATTGAGGACGGACGGGGACGGGGCATGATACTCTACATTCTGCATCTGCCGTCAATATGGTCACAGGTAGAAAGTGTGTTGTTAAGAGTGGCAACTATCTTCCTGCTGATGTCTTTAACATAACGAAGTTTAAGATGATTTATATCTTCTTGCAGCGTGACTTCAGAAAAACAAGCAATTTTGCAACGAGTGGAAGTTGGAAATCAACTATCAGAAGTGTAAAACCATCCTGTTCCGTTGGTTTTTTTCGTATTTATTGAGGTTGTGTTGTTGTACACATCCTAAAAGGACACGAATAAAAACTGGCGTAAGCTCGACATTTTGCTACACCAGTTTCTATATGGTAAAATCCATGCAGCAACGGATCTAGCAAAAGCCCGAAAAGCTTTTGCTATGTCAAGTAAGTTGTTATACAGCAGCCAACTTGCATCCAGGGTGAAGTCTATCTGCTACACGGCTTTAGTTAGGCCAATCATGGTGTATGGCTGTCCGGTGTGGTGCAACTAGACTCCTTCCCAGATGGAAAACATGAGGGTCTTCGAGAGGCAATTACCGTTTGCCTTAAGATGTCAATGAATCCTTGTACAACACAGCTAAAGTGATTAGGCTGGATAATTTTATTATTAATATAATTTGATTGCATGTTGAGAGACCTCAGAAAAAAACCAGCTTAAATTCTGAGCTTACTACCCAAAACACGCATATCATGAGAGCACACGCCTAAGTAGATTCATTCCGCTGGGAACATTTTTGTATCTAGACAGAATTGGCTTGGTCAAGAATGCGGAGGGATGTCGCAGCGACAATAACCTAAACAGCTGCCACAACAGATGAAACAACAGCAAAACATCAGAAGCAGCCGAACAACAGAAGGAACAGCAGGCACAGCAAAAAATGCAGAAAAGTTAAGTGCGCTGCCGAAATAAGTCATGATACATTAAGTAGAGACAAAAGCGAAGAAGAAGGCACTTTTCATCTTTTTCGTACAGGTACGAGGGTTGCCTTTTATATTTCGGGATTAGAGAACAAAAACAAATATTAATCATCGAAAATAGCTTTATTGTTTTTCAAAATATTCCTCAGTAAGATCTTCACACTTTTGCATGCGTTTGAAACAGGACTATTTGGCAGATGACTCATCAAATCTATGTTTTGAGTCCTCAAAAATGCAGTTGTTTGAGCCGATGTTCTGCGGTTGGTTTTCCTGATTTCTTGGAAGACAACTGGCAAACAAATGTTTGTGTACCACTCAGAAGTGACTGTTCTGCGTTGTTCTAGTGGTATGGTCCAGGACACGTCCAGTTTTTCCGAACCATTTGCTTGAAAGTGCTTCGTGCGCGAGCAACTTTTGTTGGATTTGGCTTAATTTGAAACACCAATACAGTCGACTGCTGTTAACTTTCGGACCCATACGCGTAAATCCACGATTCATCACCTGTCACGATGTCATAGGCGTGTTTCGAAGCACCACGATCGTATTTTTCTAGCATTTCCTTCGACCAATCGACACGAGCCTTGTTTTGAGCGATTGACAAATTGTGTGGGATCCAACACGAACCAATTTTTTTGACGGTCAAATGTTCATGCAATATTGAATGTATGCTGGTCCCACTAATGGCTAAGGTTGTCTCAATCTCACGATAGATCACATGACGATCTTGCAATATCAGTTGCCGCACAGCATCAATGGTTTCCGGAACAACAACTGATTTTGGACGTTATTCACGAAATTCGTTTTGGATGAATTCACCATGTCATCGATAAATACTGGTTTTGATGGAGCTTCATCGACAAAAATTGAATTAAGTTCATCGATGCACTGTTGTTGAGTTAATCTACGTCGAAAGTTGTAAAAATTAATCGCACGAAAATTTAATTCCATTTTTTGGGCGAGATGAATCTTTTAAGTTACTGTAAACAACACAAATAGCGCTCGTATGTCACAACGTTCTGAGTACGTATAACCTCAAAAATGTTAAGCTTTACGATAGAGCTGGCAGTTGACAAATTGCAACACTAAGGTTTCCCAATCCCGAAATATAAAAGGCAACCTTCGTATACTTAAATTGACAACCTACGTTTCGTAGGTGGACTGTGTACAAAGTGGAAAGAATTAAATTAGACTGACCAAGTACTTCAATGTGCGAGGTGCGAGCATAAGGCCGAGGCATGATGGACATTTACCCACAACAAAGGCGACTGTCCTTAAGTTGATGATAAGACGCTCCTCAAATACGTACTCTGCGGAGGAAACGGGCACCCTGCCTATTTGGGGTGTCCACGAATTAAAGAACTCCGACAGAGAGTAAAAGTAAAGGATAGCTGATAGGCCACTGTTACGTCATGCATCTCCTACACACAACTGATGTCAGGCAGAGAACCGGCACAACGGACAGTGCCGAAGGTTATCCCGGCTTAATTGGCCAGGCAACCCGAGGTAGAGCTCTCAATAAGGGATGTAATGTTGTCCATTCAGTCGATGCTAGCCCAAATTATTGGCTTACAGAAACAGATGGTCGAACTAGAGATCAGTTTCCTTACGCAGATAGCTAGAATAGATTTCATTTTCTCTCAGCTGCCTGTATACAAGCGCGCTCAGATATAATGGGCTCAAGTGAGGTAAGAGCCCTTTTGCTGATAAGGATTTAACGAAAACTAACGCTCTCTAATTTGTTGCCACCCCACAGTCCTGACGTGCTGTTGGCTAGCAGACGCTCAATGTCAGGAACAAAAATGTCCATATAATCAGAAGAGATCGACCCCAATAAACTCGAGGTGGCGGGGTCCCACTTTTGATTAAAAAAAACATAAGTCACAAGGTCATATAAAGCAATGAAGTGCTAGATGCAGACATCGCACGCATCTCTCTCCAAGGTGCTTACATGCTTACGCATGAGACGCTCAAAATCCTAACTTTCTTTCGGAGCTTGAGGCTCTTTTCACCAGCTTTTGTGTAATCGGAAGTAAACTTCAATATATTAGCAGGGGGATTGAACGCCAAGCACGATGAATTGGGTAACGCTGTTCCAAATGAGCGGGGAAACGCTCTCTTAGAGCGGATGAAACAAAATAATATTGAGTTCAGGCTGGAATTGCTGGTAACCGATACACCATAATTTCCTATCTGGATGTGATGCTGATCAACAGACGACTAACAACACTAAAGGTAGAGCGACATACGAGGAACTGTTTAACTACGGTCGAGTATGACAGTGGTCACAGTGGTCTCGCCGTGGTAATATAGCTCCCGAACAAGCTGAAGGAACTAGAGGAATATGTCCAAATGCGTTCTTATTATTTAAATAAAGCGCGCTGGCCACGGTTGTCTTAAGTCTAAGCCAAAGAAATGAGTTCGAGTGCGATCAAACCTTCTATGAATAGAAACCTTACGAAGGAAGAGGTTGACGGGTACCTCACACAAATGGACGATGTTATTAAACGTATAACGGACAAGACGATCCTTAAAATGCCACAAACTGATAATAGGGATATCTTTCGAAATTCTAAAATCGATGCACTTCACGTGCAAAAAATAGACTCCTTTCAAGACTAAAACTCTTGTACAAGTTTCCAGATCCGCAGAATGGGGAGATTCGCTCTCTGAAGTCACAGATCAAAGTACTCCAACATTCACCCATTCAACATTGACATTCAGTGCATTTGACTCAACAGAACAACAGACAACACGAATCTTCTTACGTTAGTTGCCACCAGATACGACTGTGCTTGACAACGACTCTTTCATAATAGAAGAAGGTAAAGGCAATTGTTGCTGTTTTCCAGAGAGTGCACACGGTCAACAAGAATCGAAGCCCGAACCAAAACCTGTAGACCAGAGCCTTTGTTAAACCACGTTCTGGCAAATAATGCCGTCGTTGATGATGGAAACAACTCTATTCTTATTTCCAGAGTACTCCAGAGTATCTTCAACTCACTGAAGAAAAAGAAGTCAGTGGGAATAGATGGGATACCAAATATATTGCGCCATATGCCCTCTGAGGGGGTGTATGTATACAAAGATACCTCCATCCCGATGAATCTCTGGTCTTTAAGTCTTCTTCCTTGCGTGAGCTCTGAAAGAATGGATTGAGGAAAAACAGATTATACCGGAAAATCAGTTTGGCTTCAGTGCGGGGAACGACACCAAAAAATCGGTTTCTGACATTCAATGGAATAGAAACTAGACACTGTGCACAGAGGTCTGTCTGATTGACACGAAGTAGCCGTGCGACAACGTATGGTTAGAAGGTTTCCTCCTTAAGCTGGTCAGGTTCGGTATTCACAAAACATATGTATATAATCTATGACATGGAAAAAGTAGGAAGTACATTGCGAAAAATGGCAGCCATATAAAAAAATGGGTTGCAACAAGGGGCGGTTGGTTCGCCGATCTTGTTCACTATATTCAGGTCCGAAAGTAGAAGAAATTAAGGGTTTACTGCAGAGTGACTTCAATACAATTCAACAATTTTGTGAATACTGGAAGTTGAAAATCAACCACCAGAAGTGTGAAACTATCCTCAAGAGACCAAATGAACGGACGCAAGTTCGGCATTGTTGACCCACTGGAACGGCCGTTGCCCATGAACAGTGTAGTAAAATATCTAGACATCTGGTTGGACCAGATGAATACCTATATGGTGATATCCGTGTAGATACAGCTCTGACCAGGGCTGGCGAGAGGGCTGTTTTGCAACTTGACACGAGGATGAAGGTAATCTGCTTCTCAAATTTAAAAGATGATGAGGGTGTTTAAGATGCGGTTCCTTCGGGCCTATCTTCGTTTGTATGTATCGAACACCAGAATCTCAATACAAGAAATTCTACCCCAACGAAGTTTTGTATAACCAGGCAAACCATATTTAATATATGTAGATAATTTAATTATTAAGTTGATTCGCAGTCCCACTGCTCGAGCCATGGCTTTAACTAAGAGTCTGATCTTTGGGACTTATTACCCAAATGAAATGTACCATGAAAAAGTACGTCTTAACGGCTTCATTCCGCCTGAAGCTTTCCTTTATCTGGATGGGAAAGACCTCATACAAGATAGGGAAGGCTGCCCTATCGTCTTCCAAGTCGCACACCGGGCAATAGAAATGCAACTCCAATAGTAGCCGGACGTCGCTCTCAGCCACGAGAATCTTTTGCGGTTGAGTAAAGCGATTTCTGTCCACGAGAGAAATCGGAGAAGTCTCTGATAAGAAACGGTAGTTCTTCTTATCGTTGCCCCAGAACCAACTCACATATTCTAAGTAGTTTTGAGCCATTTAAAAAACATGTATACATGTATGTATATACATGTACATATATACAAAAACATACAAGAAAAAAAAAACAAAACATAAAAAAAATCCAAAAAAGGTGCACCATGATGTATTAGATATAATAATTAATAATAATTGTATAGCGATATAAACGACAGGTGGATCAGGGCCTAGCTTGCTCATCAACTACACGTGCTGTTCCCTCACGGTGAAGTGTTGAGACAATTTTTCTTAGACAATTATTAGTCTTTGAGTGTTGTCAGCAGTTGGAAAGGTATTAGATATATGTAAAGCAAATGAATAACATATACGTTCTGGCGCACGTGTTCGTATAATATTACGGATATAGTTAAGTATATTGTAAATAGTTAAGTAGAGACCTGGTACAGTGGATTGAGGACGGACGGGGACAGGGCATGATACTCTACATTCTGCATCTGCCGTCAATATGGCCACAGGTAGAAAGTGTGTTATTAAGAGTGGCAACTAGCTTCCTGCTGATGTCTTTAACATAACGAAGTTTAAGATGATTTAAATCTTCTTGCAGCGTGACTTCAGAAAATCAAGCAATTTTGCAACGAGTGGAAGTTGGAAATCAACTATCAGAAGTGTAAAACCATCCTGTTCCGTTGGTTTTTTTCGTATTTATTGAGGTTGTGTTGTTGTACACATCCTCAAAGGACACGAATAAAAACTGGCGTAAGCTCGACATTTTGCTACACCAGTTTCTATATGGTAAAATCCATGCAGCAACGGATCTAGCAAAAGCCCGAAAAGCTTTTGCTATGTCAAGTAAGTTGTTATACAGCAGCCAACTTGCATCCAGGGTGAAGGCTATCTGCTACACGGCTTTAGTTAGGCCAATCATGGTGTATGGCTATCCGGTGTGGTGCAACTAGACTCCTTCCCAGATGGAAAACATGAGGGTCTTCGAGAGGCAATTACCGTTTGCCTTAAGATGTCAATGAATCCTTGTACAACACAGCTAAAGTGATTAGGCTGGATAATTTTATTATTAATATAATTTGATTGCATGTTGAGAGACCTCAGAAAAAAACCAGCTTAAATTCTGAGCTTACTACCCAAAACACGCATATCATGAGAGCACACGCCTAAGTAGATTCATTCCGCTGGGAACATTTTTGTATCTAGACAGAATTGGCTTGGTCAAGAATGCGGAGGGATGTCGCAGCGACAATAACCTAAACAGCTGCCACAACAGATGAAACAACAGCAAAACATCAGAAGCAGCCGAACAACAGAAGGAACAGCAGGCACAGCAAAAAATGCAGAAAAGTTAAGTGCGCTGCCGAAATAAGTCATGATACATTAAGTAGAGACAAAAGCGAAGAAGAAGGCACTTTTCATCTTTTTCGTACAGGTACGAGGGTTGCCTTTTATATTTCGGGATTAGAGAACAAAAACAAATATTAATCATCGAAAATAGCTTTATTGTTTTTCAAAATATTCCTCAGTAAGATCTTCACACTTTTGCATGCGTTTGAAACAGGACTATTTGGCAGATGACTCATCAAATCTATGTTTTGAGTCCTCAAAAATGCAGTTGTTTGAGCCGATGTTCTGCGGTTGGTTTTCCTGATTTCTTGGAAGACAACTGGCAAACAAATGTTTGTGTACCACTCAGAAGTGACTGTTCTGCGTTGTTCTAGTGGTATGGTCCAGGACACGTCCAGTTTTTCCGAACCATTTGCTTGAAAGTGCTTCGTGCGCGAGCAACTTTTGTTGGATTTGGCTTAATTTGAAACACCAATACAGTCGACTGCTGTTAACTTTCGGACCCATACGCGTAAATCCACGATTCGCACCGAACACATCGCACATCGAAGCACCACGATCGTATTGTCGAGCGATTGATCGTATGTTTTGAGCGATTGACAAATTGTGTGGGATCCAACACGAACCAATTTTTTTGATGGTCAAATGTTCATGCAATATTGAATGTATGCTGGTCCCACTAATGGCTAAGGTTGTCTCAATCTCACGATAGATCACATGACGATCTTGCAATATCAGTTGCCGCACAGCATCAATGGTTTCCGGAACAACAACTGATTTTGGACGTTATTCACGAAATTCGTTTTGGATGAATTCACCATGTCATCGATAAATACTGGTTTTGATGGAGCTTCATCGACAAAAATTGAATTAAGTTCATCGATGCACTGTTGTTGAGTTAATCTACGTCGAAAGTTGTAAAAATTAATCGCACGAAAATTTAATTCCATTTTTTGGGCGAGATGAATCTTTTAAGTTACTGTAAACAACACAAATAGCGCTCGTATGTCACAACGTTCTGAGTATGTATAACCTCAAAAATGTTAAGCTTTACGATAGAGCTGGCAGTTGACAAATTGCAACACTAAGGTTTCCCAATCCCGAAATATAAAAGTCAACCTTCGTATACTTAAATTGACAACCTACGTTTCGTAGGTGGACTGTGTACAAAGTGGAAAGAATTAAATTAGACTGACCAAGTACTTCAATGTGCGAGGTGCGAGCAGAAGGCCGGGGCATGATGGACATTTACCCACAGCAAAGGCGACTGTCCTTAAGTTGATGATAAGACGCTCCTCAAATACGTACTCTGCGGAGGAAACGGGCACCCTGCCTATTTGGGGTGTCCACGAATTAAAGAACTCCGACAGAGAGTAAAAGTAAAGGATAGCTGATAGGCCATTCGCCCGTGCTGCAGATATCACTGTTATGCCATGCATCTCCTACACACAAATGATGTCAGGCAGAGAACCGGCACAACGGACAGTGCCGAAGGTTACCCCGGCTTAATTGGCCAGGCAACCCGAGGTAGAGCTCTCAATAAGGGATGTAATGTTGTCCATTCAGTCGATGCTAGCCCAAATTATTGGCTTACAGAAACAGATGGTCGAACTAGAGATCAGTTTCCTTACGCAGATAGCTAGAATAGATTTCATTTTCTCTCAGCTGCCTGTATACAAGCGCGCTCAGATATAATGGGCTCAAGTGAGGTAAGAGCCCCTTTGCTGATAAGGATTTAACGAAAACTAACGCTCTCTAATTTGTTGCCACCCCACAGTCCTGACGTGATGTTGGCTAGCAGACGCTCAATGTCAGGAACAAAAATGTCCATATAATCAGAAGAGATCGACCCCAATAAACTCGAGGTGGCGGGGTCCCACTTTTGATTAAAAAAAAACATAAGTCACAAGGTCATATAAAGCAATGAAGTGCTAGATGCAGACATCGCACGCATCTCTCTCCAAGGTGGAAAGAAGTTATTTATGATCGCTGCTTACGCATGAGACGCTCAAAATCCTAACTTTCTTTCGGAGCTTGAGGCTCTTTTCACCAGCTTTTGTGTAATCGGAAGTAAACTTCAATATATTAGCAGGGGGATTGAACGCCAAGCACGATGAATTGGGTAACGCTGTTCCAAATGAGCGGGGAAACGCTCTCTTAGAGCGGATGAAACAAAATAATATTGAGTTCAGGCTGAAATTGCTGGTAACCGATACACCATAATTTCCTATCTGGATGTGATGCTGATCAACAGACGACTAACAACACTAAAGGTAGAGCGACATACGAGGAACTGTTTAACTACGGTCGAGTATGACAGTGGTCACAGTGGTCTCGCCGTGGTAATATAGCTCCCGAACAAGCTGAAGGAACTAGAGGAATATGTCCAAATGCGTTCTTATTATTTTAATAAAGCGCGCTGGCTACGGTTGTCTTAAGTCTTAGCCAAAGAAATGAGTTCGAGTGCGGTCAAACCTTCTATATATCGGTAGAAAACGTCCCTGTTGAAAAAAGGGAATTGCTATAAGCAGATAAAGTAGCTTAGGTTCGAAGAAAATTACTAACACATAATCATCTAGGATGTTACAGAAAATCTCTGGTACATCGTCTGTGAATGCATTTATTGTTGAGAAACAGGGCATTTCTGCAAAATATTGCAAGTTGGGAGAGAAACTCAACAGTTGCAGCATTGATGATATAGTATAATATTTTTTTAATTTTGAATGCTTTTTCATGCTTTTTCGCAGACAATCTAAAAAAAATCTAGTAAAAATGTTAAACTAAACTTGTTTTCATCGTCAGTAGAAAAAGTCTTTAAATAATCATTACAACTATAATTTCGCAATTTTCGTAACATTTTAGTTGCAGTAGTTCATCATAGCATTCTTTAAAAAAAAGAGAGCCGAATCATCCTCCGACGCATACACACGTCCCGCAGCCGCATGCATCACAACAAAAATAAATAAATCTCTGTCGTAAATAAAAAAAAATCCACCACGCCGGAAATAAAATCCGCCTCCACCTCGTCGCGAGTGAAACATCTTGGGCATTAAAAAAAAAATATATATATATAAGTTAAGTCGCGAAATATTTCTATCCCTCACATGTGTTCCACATTGGCATCAAATCACCAGCGATGTTCCCACAAGCGGCAAAACGCTAATCTAGCGTCTGGAGAACCAGAGACAGCTTTGCAACCAGCCGCATTCCATCACGAATGTCATCCGGAAACCCGAGAGCACCTGTGGGAACAACACATCAACTCAAAGCATGCGAGGTGTATTTAAGGTAGTTGTAAAGAAATTGTAGTTCAGTCTAAAGCTAGCCTGTAAGGGGTTGTTATGCCCGAATAAAAAAATAATTTTTTTTAAAAGAATAAAACCCAGAAGGTTTAATTGGCGCCCGAGCATGGACCAATAGGTGTCAGTGCGTTAAAAAGTTGAGTAAAGTTAAGCCAGTCGCCCCAAGTAGCCGCCGCGCTTTCAAAACGCCAGTCGCCTCAAGCAGCCGCCGTGCGTTAGTAAATTCCTTTCTCGATCGTTCATTCGTGTAGCCAGTCACCTCAAGCAGTCGCCGCGCTCACGCTCCCGCTTGCCTATTGATCCCACGGAATCGTGTTGTGGTGAAGTAATAATTAAAGGGCCCCGGAGTAGCTCACATTGTGCAGTGTAAAGTAAATCAAAAATTTTGTGACATTGTGACATTGTAACATTGTGAACAAAACGGTAGTTCGTCGGAACTCGCCGCACCACTCGATCTCCAGCATTCATAAGCCAGAGGAAAGTCAACAACGATGACAGCCATTATCTTTCTAATGTAAGACATTTTGTTTGTTAGCTTTAAATGTATAATTTTTTTTTTATGGGAACCAAGATTGTATCGTATAAAATTATTTAACAAAATTAAGAGGCAAAAGGAATATTAGGAATAAGTGAAATAATCGAGAGAACAATATTGTTAAATTCACAAACACCCATTTTATTTAATTATTAACAAACATATATTTAAGTCAATACAAGCAAAATACCAGAAACAAGGTCAACCGCCCTTAAGTCGAATGATCAGTCCCTACCCCAGATGCTGACGCTCGAAACGTAAACCCCACAGTGTTTCAATCTAGGCCATCCGGTTCTGGCCAAAACCCTTCTCTACCAAACGTTACTACACGTCGCAATGAGATCGATCCTAATATCTCAAGCCGACCAAATCCTTCTCATGCCAACGCGAATATCGACCCAGTGTCCACCCCTGACTTTGATAATCTGATCTCCTCCATAGTAAGCAGGATACTAGAGAAACAAACCCCGTCTATTGTAGAAATGGCACTTAACCCCATTGCGGAGCGATATGCTGGCATAGACGGGACTATATTGCCGGAATATAGTAATAGGGTAGACGACCTCGATAGAATTCCAGACGTCATGCGTTGTTTAAGGAACTTTTCGTCTTGGAAGAAAAGTGTAAATCGCGTGTTAGAGATCTATGAGCCCATTAAAGGTACTACCAAATATAACGGCATACAAAGTGTCATCCGCAATAAGATCATAGGGCAGGCAGATACCGCTCTGGAATCATACAATACCCCACTTAACTGGGATAGCATTTCACGGTGCCTTGCCTTACACTATGCCGATAAAAGAGACGTTAGTACCCTAGAATACCAGATGACTTCTCTGGTCCAAGGATATAACACAGTCCAAGGCTTCTATCAAGCCGTATACTCGCATCTGTCGCTAATTCCTAATAAGATTGCCTGCATGAACGTTAGTAGGGATTCGATGAGTCTGCTTACGCAAACTTATAGGGATAAAGCCCTAGACACCTTCATAAGGGGTCTAAAGGGAGAATTACCACGACTACTAGGAATCCGCGAACCAGTAGACTTGCCACAGGCACTCCACCTCTGCCTGAAAATGGAAAACCAGAACTTCAGGGCAAATTATGCGAAAGTTAACCAAAAAATGGGAAGAAAGCCTCAGCCTCAACAGCGTTATAATAATTGTTGGCGCTACAGTCCAAAGGGGGACCAGGGCCTAGCTTGCTCATCAACTACTCGTGTTGTGCGTGCTACTGTTCTCTCACGAGTAGAAGGGACCTACAATTTTTTGCCGACTCCGAACGGCGAGACTTGGGAAGCTTTCTTAGACAGTTATTACTCTTTGAGTGTTGTCAGCAGCTCGAAAGAGGTGGTGCCGTGAAAAATTCGAAAAATTAGTGTTGAGCTGGGAGTCGAACCTAAACCCTTCGGCGTGTGAGCGTCGCACTCTACCCACTACGCCACGGCGACTACATCAACAGCGTTACTCGATGAATATTCCACAAAGACATAACGTGCCACATGCGCAAACCCAGCATAATCATCAACGCCATTACCAGTCACCCTTCCGTTCACAACTTCCACAACAAAATCGAGAAAATAATGGTAATCCTCACCAGTTCCAACGCCAGAACTTCACTGGGTTTAATAAAAACAGTCACCAATTTGGACAATCTCAACAAGTACCAGTAACCCAAAAACGGAGTAATCATGCAAGGGAAGTACACAATCAGAATCGGCAAAGATTCGGCAGTGCTTAGGGCAGGACACGACCGTTGACCAACCAAGGATACCAGGCTCCAGGACGACAACCGAATTTCCACATCAATACAGATGAAGAACCTGCATCATGCGAGTATCCTAACGTTGAAAATAAATCTGCTTCCGCAAATTAACCTGAACTTACTGAATTAGAATATTGTGATATCAATTTTTTAGACTAAATAGCTCTTCCTTGCCCTACTTCGAGTGCAAGCTGAAGAGTGGTAGTATTTAATAGATACTGGCTCCTCAAAGAATTATATCCAACCTTCACTCGTCAAAGAACTCCTACAAACTAAACAATGTTTTCTGGCAAAATCTATTGCCGGAGATATCAAAATCTCTCAACACACACTACTTAACCTTTTTGACCAAGACGAAGTCTAATGACCTCCTTCCGTCATTGCGAACATTCCACGGTATCCTCGGCAACGACAGCCTGAAAGCTCTTTCCGCTGTCATAGATGCTAAGAACAATTTTATGTACATTCTGAATCGTCTAAAAATCAGAATCAATCAATTAGAATCTCCGTTGGTAAATGCATTCGATATTAAAACCGAACATTTAACAGTAAACCAAAAGAATATGTTAAATACTGTCGTTAATCGCTTCCAAAACCTATTTTCTGAACCAGATGAGAGACTAACCTTTACCACAAAGGTAGTCGGAGAAATTCGACCGATTCTCCTGTATAAAGTAGGTACTATCCTTTCCCAATGGCGCTTAAATCCGAAGTGGAAAAAAAGATTCAAAATTTACTTAGGGACGGCATAATAAGACAATCAAGATCTCCGTACAATTCACCGGTGTGGATTGTACCAAAGAAATCAGATTCTACAGGGCAACGGCAATACCGAATGGTGATAGACTATAGGAAACTAAACAGTGTCACCATAGCTGATAGATATCCCATTCCGGAAATAAGTGAAGTGCTTGCACAACTTGGCAAAAATAAATACTTCACCGTCCTCGACTTGAAAAGTGGTTTCCACCAGATTCCCCTGAAGGAATCTGTTGTTGAGAAAACCGCGTTTTCCATAAATAATGGTAAATACGAATTTACCCGGCTTCCATTTGGCCATAAGAACGCGCCATCGATCTTTCAAAGGGCACTCGACGATGTCCTTCGAGATCACATCGGAAGAATTTGCTATGTCTATATCGATGATATAGTAATATTTAGCAAAACCGAGAGTGAGCATGCCCAGCAAATAGAAGACATATTTAAAACACTCTATGATGCAAACATGAAAGTCCAGCTTGACAAGTGTCACTTCTTCAAGCAGGAAGTTGAATTCTTGGGATTCATCATATCTTCTGATGGGATAAAAACCAATCCAGCAAAAGTCGAGGCCATACAACATTTTCCGACGCCTAAAACCCTAAGAGATTTGCGTTCTTTCCTTGGCCTGTCAGGGTATTACCGCCGCTTTGTCCGATATTATGCAAAGCTCACGAAATCCCTAACAGCTCTTTTAAGGGGGGAGGAGGGACGTATGTCCAAAAAACCCAGTCCGTCAAAAAACAAATTTTCCTTAACTCCACTGTAATAAAATAAAACAAACTTTAATTTCCCCAGATTTGATTCTATCCTATCCCAATTTTAATAAACCCTTTGAATTAACCATTGGCGCTGTATTATCGCAGGAAGAGAACCCGATAACTTTTACTTCGCTAACGCTAAGCGCAACCGAGGAGAACTACGCCGCTAACGAGAAGGAGATGTTAGCGATCATATGGGCCCTGAGTTCATTGCGTAATTACTTATATGGCTCTGCACACATTAAGATTTATACTGACCACCAGCCTCTCACATACGCGCTCAGTAACAAGAACAACAACAGTAAAATGAAACGGTGGAAAGCAATTCTCGAAGAATACAATTACGAATTGCAGTATAAACCCGGATGTTGTAGCAGACGCTCTCTCCCGACCTCCTCAGGCATCGCAAATGAATTCTCTAACCGCTACAGAGTACAGCGACGACTGTTCTTCCTATAACCTAATCTCAAGTGTTGAAGTACCAATTAACGCCTTCAAGAATCAAATATTTTTCGAAGTCGGTTCAACGTCCACTCATAAATTTGAAATAATCTTTCCGACGTATCACCGTCATACAGTTAGCGAGCTCGAATACAACCGGGAAAATCTTAAACGGATCTTGAAGCGAGTCCTAAATCCATCGGTCATTAACGCAATAAAGACTGAGGAATGGATCATGGGAATAATACAGGACATTTATCCGTCAAACTTTAGCAGTTACAAGGTAAGATTTACACAAATGCAAGTAGAAGACATATCGAATGAACAAAGGCAAGAAGACATCATAATCGAGACTCACAGAAGAGCACATAGGAACGAAAAAGAGAACAAAGCTCAAATTTTCGAGAAATACTACTTTCCAGGTATGGCCAGGAAGATTCATATGATTCTGAAAACATGTAAAACATGCAAGCGGAATAAGTACGATAGGCACCCCAACAAGCCTGAGATTCAATCCACTTCCATTCCAACATATCCTGGGGAGATAGTCCACATTGACATCTCAACGGCAGGTAAGCTTGTGCTCACAGCTTTGGACAAGTTTTCAAAATACGTTCAAATAAGAAACATTAACTCGAAGTCCGCTGAGGATGTAAGACAGCCTATTCGAGATATACTATTTGCATTCGGTATACCAAAGACTGTTGTGATTGACAATGAGAAATCCTTTGCTTCGGCCTCAATAATTTTCATGATCGAAGATGAGTTCGGTATTCAACTGTTTCGAACACCACCTTATACGAGCACAGTCAATGGTCAAGTCGAGCGATTCCACTCAACACTTGGTGGAATAATGAGATGTCTTAAGTCCGAGATTGTACACCAATCCTTCACGGATCTTCTCGAGAAAGCAGTCTATGCTTATAACTTTTCTGTACATTCAGTTACCAAGAGAAAACCGGTTGAGTAATTTTTTGGTAGGAGGGTAAGCACTGACTCAAAACAGCTGGAAAAGACGAGATTAGAAAACATAAAGAAACTCAAGGAAAAACAGGATAATGATCCAAAATATCACAATAAAAGTAGGCAACCCATAAAACCCTATACACCAGGAGACATCGTATACGTCAGAATACATAGACGATTAGTCTCGAAACTTACAGCAAGGTATAAAAAGACAAAATAGCTGAAGGTAGGGTCACTACGGTACTAACAAAATCAGGAAAAGTAGTGCACAAATCGCATATCAAAAACTAAACCAATTATTTTTTAGGTTAATGACAACAATAGCATATGTTTCACCCGACTACCAGATATTTGACTACTCTAACGCCCAACTTCTGATTTTGGACAACGGAACAGCAGTTTTGGAAAACGGAAACTTCAAAATTATTGATATTATAAACCTAGACGTGTATGAGATTTACTAGAGAGACTTAACGAGACAGTTACTTCTAAATTTAGCGCCAAAGATCCAATGTATGCATTTATGGTTCATGACATAGAACAGACTCGACGACATATAGCAAGACACAAACCAATTAGTAAGGTGAAAAGGTCGTTGGACTTTCTCAGCACGGCATGGAAGTGGGTAGCGGGATCCCCTGATCACGATGACTTAATGTTATTAACGAGAAAACTTGACCAAGCAAATTTTGGTAAATAATATTATTGAGGAAAGATTTAATGAATTAGCTAAAAAAGCTAAAAAATTAAATCATAAAAGAATTAAAAACTGCGAATACATTGAAAAGCGAATACGCCCTAGTAACAAAAAGTAAAATCGATATTATAAAAAGTGAAATAACCAATATAGATTACGCTATTCATTGGGCCAAGGCCAATGTTAAAAATTCATATATTTTATCAAGTATGGAAGAACAAATAATGGACAATTTTATAACGAAATATAATTTACCATATTCAAATATTGAACAAATGTTAGAATTTAGTAATGTAAGGATAGCTGTAAGTAACTCTAAATTTATATATAATGAACATCCCAATCACGGGAAATGAACTATGCAAAAGATTAATTTTAAGACCCATAAAAAAAGGAAACATTGTTAACAAAATAAATTTTAAATCTGTAATAAAATGTAAAAACTCTATGTTCGGAGAAAAGAATTCCTGTAAAACTTTTAAAAAATTTAACTCTATGTAATACCTTTAATGTTATCGATATAAACAATACTTCATGTTTACCTAAACTACTCAAAAATCTGCCCTCAAACTGCACCACGACAAACAATCAACATCTCGCATCAATCGAAGAAATAACTAGTGGAACTCTATTCCTAACCCAATTTAGCGGAGCACTACAAATAAACGACGACAAGATGAACCTGTCTGGACCTTTCATAATCCAGTTCCAGAATGCCACCGTGAAAATCGGGAACACAGAGTTCCGTTCAACAGGCATTACGACAGTACAGCCAGTCCCAAAGTTGTTGCAGCCACCATCATCTACGACGAATATTGAAGAAAGTCTTTCTCTAGAGTTCGTTAAGGAACTTCACCTGGCAAATAAAAGGTTCATAGGACTCATTAAGGAAGAAAACTCAAGGAAATAGTCAATAAACTTTGGGTTGTCATCAGTTGACATCGCATTCACAGCATTCATAGTAATTTTCCTAAGCATCAAACGCGCTAGAAACAGCACAAAAATCGTTATCCAACCACAAGCTGCAGATTCATCGGAAGCCCATTCAGTAGATGTCACTCCGGAAATAAAAGATACCATCACGCCCGCAGTGAAAAGAACCATTGTCCACAAGGAAGATGAGGATCCAAAGGTATCAAGGCTAAGTCAGATTCCATTCTTCTGAAGTTCGAACGAGGACGCTCGAAGATTTAGCGTGGGGGAGTTAAGTCGCGAAATATTTCTCTCCCTCACATGTGTTCCACATTGGCATCAAATCACCAGCGATTTTCCCACAAGCGCCAAAACGCTGATCTAGCGCCTGGAGAACCAGAGACAGCTTTACAACCAGCCGCATTTCATCACGTACGGCATCCGGAAACCCGAGAGCACCTTTGGGAACAACACATCAACTCAGAGCATGCGAGGTGTATTTAAGGTAGTTGTAAGAGAAATTGAAGTTCAATCTTAAGCTAGTGTGTAAGAGGTTGTTTTGCCCGAATAAAAACATAATTTTTTTTAAAACAATAAAACACAGAAGTGTTTAATTTATATATATATATATATATATATATATTTTATGTATATATATATATTGTATATATATATATATATATATATATATATATATATATATATATACGCAGGTTGCCGTGCCTCCCCCCGCCATCCTTCACAAGCCGCTGCTAGGCATTCTCGGTCGCAACTCCCGTTTGCTTTCCAGACGAGCTGGGGCGATGACTGAGTTTGTTTAGCATCTGACGTAGCGGATTATGAAGTGTGAATTTTTTTTGTGGATCAATTCAAATCAGTGTAAGGGCGTAACACCTACATTGATTTTTGTTGTGAAGCTGTAGCAAGGATTTACACATCTAAATTCTGCTTTTACCAGCTGCGTAGTCGGAGTTGGTTTACTTAATATCTTTGATTGATATGGGAGGGAAATTCCGGGTTGATGTGAGCAACGTTCGTGGGCTAAGAGCCCAGGAGGACAGAAGGGTGAGTATACCGGCACTAAGCGTTATTCAGTCAGGTTCAAATTCGACAAGGATTACGTGCGTAGTGATGTTGCTTACCAACTTCAACCACAATACGGCCACTGTTTCAATCCGGAATTTAATTTCCTGAGGTTAAAACTCCATGCCCGTAAGCAGTTAATCCACTATTGCTTTATTTATAGAAGTCCAAACCTGGATAGTTTGCACTCTCAACTTTCAATGAGTTTGATGTGCTATCCGACTCCATCACAAGAACTGTATCCCTGTATCCTCGCACTGAAATCGTTGTTGTGGGCGATTTCAATGTACACGATTCTCCCTGGCTTCGACATTCAGGCCAGACAACATCCGAAGGAAGGTATGTTGAAATCTTTGCTGAGGTAAACGACTTGACCAGGCTTGAGAATGAGCAAACACGGATACCTGAAATTGCAGATAATACCGCCAACACCTTGGACCTATTTCACACATCTCATCCTGAGAAATACTCAGTTGACCTACTGTTGCCTCTAGGCTCGTCAGACCACTGTGTCGTATCAGTCAATTTTCCGTACTTGTCCCAACCAGTTAGAGAGCAAATCCCTAAAAGAACAGTTTGACTCTACGAGAAAGACAACTGGAGCGGCCTTAACATTTTTTAGGTCACTATGCTTCCTCGATAGTGACGTGGATGCCGCCGCTGATATGATTACAAAAAAAATTTTGTCAGGTATGAAATCCTTCATTCCTCACAGAGTGAAGAGTATCAAACCGAAGACAAATGCGTGGTACGACTCGAGCTACAAGGAAGCTATCAGTTTGAGAGAAATAAGCTTCCGGACTTTCAAAGCCAACCCTTCTGATCATAACCGGAAGAAATTCAACAGAGCCCGAAATGATTGCAATGCTTTAATAAGACGTGTTTAATTCTCCTATGATCAAAAGTTGAGGCAAGAAGTGCCCAAGCGCAACAAAAACGCTTGGTCATTTGTAAAAAACGTAAATAACTCCGCCTCGTCTTCGGTTCCTACGCTCATTTGCAATGTCATTCCAGCTGTCAGCTCTTTGGACAAAACAAATCTGTTAGCTGCACATTTTGCAGCCAGCTCAACGCTTGTGCTTTAGACCGTAAATTTTTCCATGGGACAAGTCCATTTTCGCACTCGTACAGTTGCAAGAGTACTTAAAGATCTAAACGTGCACAAATCCGCTGGCCCGGATGGTATCTCCCCCGTTCTTCTGAAGAGGTGTTCTTCTACGCTGGCAAAACCACTGCGTAAGCTTTTCCATTTGTCCTACTTTTTAGGGCTCTTTCCGAGTATGTGGAAAACAGCATTTGTCCAGCCCGTCCCTAAAAAAGGCGAACCATCTTCACCCTCATCCTACCGCACTTACGTCCCTACTCTCCAAGGTCATGGAAACGCTGATAAATCGTCAGCTTATGAAATATCTTGAAACTCGGAAGCTTCTTATTGACCTGCAATAGGTCTTCCGCAGCAACAGGTCCACTGGTGATTTGATGGCTTATCTCACCGTAAAACGAAACCAATCTTTGCACAATGTAGGAGAAAGTATGATCGTTGCACTTGATATTTCAAAACCATTTGACAGAGTCTGGCATCAGGCTCTCTTGTCGAAAATGCGTGATTTTGGCGTCGATGAGTCTTTTCTTCAATGGATTAGAAATTGCCTTTCGAACCATTCAATACAAGTTATATGTCGGATATTCACCATATTAATGCTGGTGTTCCCCAGTGCTCCGTTTTGTCTCCGACACTCTTCCTCATTTTTATAAATGATCTCGGGTCTGTCAGTTCTAATCCAATTCACCCCTTCGCTGATGACAGTACCCTCAACTTTTCATATTCGTTCCTCGGCTCTCGACCCTACTCTTCGCCATTGCCATTGACTTATAACGGCAGTGTGTGTTAAGCTCATTAAAATCCGATGTTGACAGCGTTATTGATTGGTTGGTGTACAAAATTCTATCATGAATTAAGCATATTCATTTTGCTCACGTTGTTGGAAGGGATGATGATTCGTTAACATAATTCGGAGAATGACATTTCCGCCGAGGGAGAGTTGTTGTTTAGATTTTTGGCGTGGCCAAAGTTTAAACATGTTTATTATCTCGTATGAGCTTTTCTACTTCGCCGTTAGGCAATCCGATTTTCACTTAATTTGATTGACCTGCAGAGGAGAGAGCATCTTATTTTTTGTCTATATATTTAATTGTAATTTTGTTAATAATTTTATAAATCATCTTTCATTTGGTATAATAAAGCGGTAGTCTTTCCCGATTTAAGCAATTTTGGGAATCCCTTAATTTTTGAAATATATTAGAAAAATGTTGGTGAAACATCGTTTATACACGGCGCTTCCCTGCACAGACCGGCAGGTGAAAATTATTGACATGTTCCAATGGAATTGTTATATAGCAACCACTCCTTGAGCATTCGAAATTGCAACAACTTGTCTGATTGTCAGAGTGATTTGGGAATAAATTGTAGTGATTCGGAAAGTGATAGTTCATCGGAAGACAGTTATGAATCTGAAATAAAACCAGGAAAACAGCAAAAAATTAATTGTTTAATTTTTTTAAATAAACTTGTTTCTGGTGATATGAGGTAGTTGCCGTTTAAAATTGCCGGCCAATAATGTCTTAAGTACCTTAGAATGAAAAATACTCTCTTATTAAACCGCTAGGGTAAAAGAAGTGTTTTCATCAATGGTTGATTTCAGTTATATATATAATGAATTCTGTCATTAGGTATGTTTAAAACAAATGCAATTTTATTTTTAAGTTTTTTTTATTTTTTTTTTGTCATTTGGTCGGTATTACAAATCAAAAAATATATATAATTTCATTTGCTTAAATAATTAACATTTTTTATTTACTCTTTCTCTCTAAAGGAATTAAGAAGAATTAATATAAAAAAACGTGAACACAGGAAAGAAATAAAAACATATGCGATAATAATTTTTTTCTTCTTGGAAGGAGAGTTTCTAATCAAAAAAATGTTTAAAAGGACTTTCAGATATCTTATTTATATCTATACATTTTTGAGTTTTTGTTTTTTTTTTTGTTTAATTATAGTTTTGTTTATGTTTATATCTTCATCTAAGGCACTTTTCATTTATTTATTTTTTTCAACAGGATAACATTTTGTCTTTTTTAATTCTTTTTCCAATAATTAACACATGTCAATATTAGCATTCATGATTTTTTTATTTAAGATAGGATTGACATTCTACTTTTTTCCCGTTAGGTGTAAGTAAAACATATTATAATTATAGACTAGCAAATTCTTAAGTAAGTCCCAAAAAATACAATTAACGAAGAAAATACCTGGTAACAATGTTTAATTAAAAAAGTGCCTTTTCTTGCAAATGCGAAATATCATTTTCGTTTTCTGTTCCTTAAGAAACATTATGCAGAAAATTGGAAGTGGAATTTTTAAACATGTACCATTCTGAATTATACATACTTTTGTTTGACAAATTAACTCATCTGAACTTATTTGGGAGTGCATAAAGTATTCATTAGCATCCATCATGAAAATTCTGTTAGAAAAAATATATTTTATCACTAACAAGGTGAAGCCAGATTAAAAAAAACAATTATACGGATTTCTAGGGTAACAGTTTAGTAAAACTAAAAGGACAAACAGAGCGATATACTGCTATAATCGTGAGACTTGCACTTTGGTCGACTCCAAACAAAGCAGTTAACAACAGTTACATCACTTGCCCCTGGTAATCATTAGTTGTAGCGATGTCAGCTATACTTTTTTGGGTCATATGGCCTTAAAAACTTTCTCTTCACAAAAAAATTTGTAAATATTTAAAAAACATTTAAGATTCAGGTAGTCTTGTCAGCTGCTTTATTTATATTTGAATAATTTTACTAAAAAAACAACTTGAAATCGGTTTGGCCATGGAAAACTGCAGTGTAGATAAGTTCAGGAATTAAATCGGAGGCCTTCGGCATTGGGATTGGCGCATAAGTCGGTAAACATAAACGCGAGGCTAGCACCTAATATTTTAAAGTGATTATAATACGAAAATTCATATCAAAACCTTGTCTTTTAAGGAAAACAGGTGCATATAAAAGACTCTGTCTCCACGCCATCATCTTGCTTGGTAATTTCCCTCTTTTTATGATCATAAAACAACTGATAACAGAAAATGTTTAATGTTGCACTTCTAACTGCTTGGCAAAATCGAAAGATGTACAAAAACAAAAAATTGAAATGTAAGCCATAAAATTAACTAATTTAAATTTAACACATTCCCAAATTGTACAGTCTGGATGTTAAACTCAGGGCCTTGAAAATACTAAGCACATGTAACTCCTTAGTAATTCCGATTGAGGGTAAATAATAAATCAAATTCAGGTATCTACCTTGTCAGTGGAAATCAAATATGTTTAGCACTTTTGTGTATTAAGAAAACAGGAATGGCATTAAAATATCAAAGTTATGTCAACGGAAAACACGTAACTACTAAACGTACGAAAAAAAAAAGAACTTTTTACGCTTCACTCACTCTATGCAAACGAAACAAAAGTAAAACAATATAAAAATCGATGGAGAACAAAACTTAATAATATTTACTAACCGTAAGAATATATAGCTTTACAATTACAAATTCCTACCTATTTTTGTTCGCTTATCAATCATTGTTTTTATTTCGCTTTGCTACTTATTTACCTTATATTAAATGAATTTGTTTCCCTAATAATCTTTCTTTTTTTATGTTTTTATTACTTTTTTTTATATATATACGCATATTTTGTCAGTATTTTCGGAAAATATTTATCTTAATTTGTATTTGTTACACAAATCTAATCATATCATAGTGAATAAAAATGTTTTTCATTTCCTGTTGCTGTGTTTGTTCTTACATCTAAAGATATATCACTTTTGCACTTAAGTATTAACTTTGTTATTTAATTTTAATTTTAATTTCTTTTCTTTCAAAATAACTTAGCTAGACCTTTTCATCTTATGGTTCGTTTATACTTTTTGTCTTTTAGTTTTTATATTTTTTTTTCGGCTAGTTTAGGACAGATTTAAGTAAGATTCATTTAACTTTTGCTCTGTGACTAAGGAAGCAAGTTTTGTCTTTAAGAATCTAGTGAAGTTATTTCATTATAATATCTTTTCGAGTTCTTAGTTTAATTGTATTGGACTGTGAAACTTGAATTTAATGTAAGATATTTTTATTAGAGATTTGGGATCTAATCAAGGATGAAGATAGTCGTATCGTGCGACGATATCGTTGAAACGAGAGTCATGCATGAGGCAAGCAAAAAAAAACATCGCCAAAACGATATTATTTTGGTTGCTTCATGTGCTATCAAAACTGCCAGTCGCTATCGTTCTGACCATCGGTATTTGACAATAGCTATTTCATTTTCTCTCTTTTGCATTGCGCTGGCTTACAACTAATACAAATTTGAAGAAATGGTAAAAAAAATGATTAGTAATTACAAATTGTTTGGATACAATACTCAGCTTACGCAAGAATGTATGTACATCCAAAATTATTTATTAAAAGTATTTCCCTGATATCAAACCTCATACATTTTATGAACTCCACTCGTCGTTCGTAATGTGTATACACAACAAACCAATGAATAATGACTGCCCTGATAACAAGTATGACAAGCGATATGCTGCTTCCAGTAGCACTCAAATTGTGTATAAAATAGGTGATGCAAATTAGTGACGATATCATTTAAATGGATCGTCCGGACGATAGTCGTTTGAGCAGTTATGTGATTACAGCGCTCTTTTTTTTCAAATATTCATTAGTCTCACTTTCTTTAATCACTTTCAGGTTGGATTCATTTGGGAAACGAACTATTTGGATTGTATTTTTATGTTTTAGAAAATGCGTTTTCTTTAAATTTTCTAAGCCAAAGTAGAAGATATAGAGAATTTTATAATAATATACTTCTCTTGCAATACGTTCAATTTCGTAAGATGCGGGCCGGGAAGGCACGAAGTATAAATTAAAGTTGATCATATTAATCCAAGGGCCATAGTAGTAGAATCGAGGCACTTATAAGGTTTCCCGCTGCAGACAAATTGTGAGTTGATTTTTATTTTAAGGTTAACAAAAACAAACTTGTCGGAGATAATCACTACGTTTTTACTAACTATTTCGAAGAGTAAACCACCAATACCTTTACAAATTTACGAAGAAGGGCAAGGGTTAATGAACAAGCAAGTGTAATAAAAGTATAGTGCTATGGTTTTAAGAAAGTGTTTTCGTGGATATAAGTGCTATTTCGCATACGCAAGTTCAAAAGGTACATCACCAGTACATCCGTGTATGTCAATATATTCAATATTAGTACCACGTCATGAATTATATTATGCATCGGACTGAAACTTAACTATGGTAATATTTACCAAAGTAAATCTTGAAGCGTGTAATTATGTGAAACGCTTCCTATAACAAAGTGAATGCAAAGTATTCTTATATATAGGTATGTATAAAGTATGCACTGTAATTTCCCTTTTAATGCCATAAATCCTATTGAAAATGTATGAAAATCCTTAGATAAAATAACTCGCTTCCTGTTTGGTTCATAATAATCATAATACTGGCATGAAATGAACAATAAATTTACACAAGGATAAACAAAAAAAAACCCAGCTAGTCCCACTCAAATATACAACTTAAACGTTTTAAATTCAAACAAAAATCCATGCATTAAGTTATATTCCGGAAAATCGGTCTCAACTGGATGTAGATCTCAATTAAAAATGATATTTGTTGTTGACTTTCTTTTTTGTTTAATTTTTTTTTCTTAAAGCTAATTTATATCTAATACTTAGATAACGACCATGGTCTATATATTATTTGAGCTTAAAGCTGAAAATCATACAAATATACAAATATAAAATTATTTTGAATATGTAATACATACACATACAAATTTAGTATACACTCATATACATATAAATATGGTCAAGGCTACGGCAAAAATAATTCTTAAATGCAAATTATTTCTATATTTTCTGTATTTCTTGGTTTCTGTAATTAAAAATAGAAAATACTAATAACATTGATCCGTTTTACCTTTTCGTTTACGCACTCATATAACGTTACTTAATTCGGGTTGATGTAAAACACATATTTTGTCAATTATTTTAGTCAAAAATAGAGTCTTTACTATACTGCGGGTTAGTGACAAGGTTAAGTGGAAGTATTTTTTTTTTTTACAAATTATGAAGTCCTTGCAGTGGAAATTATTATTTTGTTTTGTATGTAGGGCTACAAAGTCTGTCACCGGAAAGACTAGAATTTAAGCTTAAGAATTTAAGGTTAAGAATTTAAGGTGTTGGATTTTATAAACTTGTGACCAGCATAAGTTCATCGATTTTGCAATCGCGAATTTCCATGTAAGTATTGAAAGGCCAGATTGTTTCGACGTCTCTACAAATTTTTGTAATAATCCAATGCTTGATAGCAACAACTTTATAAAAGATTTGGAATTTCTTTATAATCAATCCTACAAATTTTCGACGATTAAACTCGTAGCAACCTTGTCAATTAAAGAGCTCATCTCGTAAAAAATAAAATGTTTTCCAGCGACTTTTCGCGTGAAAGTAATTTTATTCAGCAAACCATATATTTGGCCACAAAATTACACTTTTTATCTTTTCAGGGAACTAGTGACCTAAGTACTCTACATAAACATTGTTAAACAAGAGCACAAAACTTGGTATCCGTAACTGCACTAAATAGGCCTCGAAAACGTTTTTATAATAGATTTTTAATATACTCGTATAGACAAAATTGATGCTTTCAACACAAGTGTTTGTTAAATTTAAGCATCCTTCACACTATATCAACACCATCTTTCTTTTTTTATTTTTTATGGTCTTCCAACCGTTCTAAATATCTTGTAACAATGTGTCTTTTGTTTTTCTTTTACTATTAAATTTAAACTGTATAGCTCTACATAAGACTACACGTTTCAGTTGTAATTTTACAAAGAAGACGAAAAATGAAGACAAAGGACGTAACCTTTCCTAATCTTACGCGTTTTACAAAAGTACAGTAATGAAATATTTAATGCGCAAAGAAAGGAAAAGGGCTATGAAACACTCTACACTTAGAAACTGAAATTGCCGCAATCGAAATGGAAAGAAAAATAGAACATAAAAAACAATAATCTTCCAAACACATGGCGCGTTTGCATTTGCAAGGGTTGTTTTACGCGATGATATGCCCCTTCGCGTAGCAGGGACTATCTGTGAATATATTTACTGTTCAAGCCCTTGCGCGAAGGGACTTGTGCTAGATAAGTTTCTTTATTAATTTCTAATGGTCTCCGATAAATATCCTTTTTTGCCAAACGTTCTGCACGTGTCTAAGTTAAGTCTTTTCTTCTTTATCATTCTTTGAAGAGGGAGAAAAAAGGATATTTATCATAATTACTATACCGCACAGCCCTTTCTCTGACCGTACATTATTCTAAGTTCTGGGTAGATGATCTTCTTGATCAACTGGTTGGTTTTGCCCGCCAACATAGCGCGTCGGGCATCCTTTTTGAGCACTTTGATACCGGGTTTATGCACTAGGAACGCGTTGTCCAATATATGGAACTCGTAGTCGAGGACACAGAGTGCGTAGCCCTGAAATAAAAACATAGATAAATATCGATCTGTGCAATGGGGAATGACATTTACTTGAGTCATTTTATCACTTTTTCCCTCCCAACTCAATCGTTCATCGTAGTGAGGGTCGGCGTGCGAGCCTATGTATATGGGCTCCCAATGAACAAAGTATCCTACACGCTTGCCAATGTGGAACACTCCAAGTTCTTCTGTTTCATTTGCCGCCATCCATTCCTTAGACTTGGGAACTCCATGGCAACTTGAACACACTCGCTTGTGAAATGGTATAGCTTTACCAGTACGGAATAGTTCTTGCAATTCGGTCTTGTCCCTTGGAACAGGGGCACTGCTCTCTACCTCGAATATCGAAAGCGGAAAGACTCTGGAATTATAACTTTTGTAGGTAAAACAAAATAATAATTCGATTTTATGTATACCTTGGCGCCTTCCGGTGAAGGTACGCCTCGTTCCTTGCAATCATCTCAAGGAATTTTTTAACCAAACCCGGATTTGGATAAAGCTCAATGTCACTGGCCAGGATGAAGTGGCTAAGAGCTGCATCACGTGCAATGTTTCGCCCTACGTTGACCGGGTAGAGGAGTTTCTTTTGTGTCTTGTATAGATGACCAGAAGACACATTGAAGAATGGCGGCGGTGTAGTGCAGTTATAAGCTGGACTAAGTACCTGATCGTACTTAGGCACAGACTTAGGGATATGTTTCGTACTAAAGTAAATGTGAAATGTGACATATTGTCGTATGAGGTTACTTTCTGGCAGGCAGTCTCTTAGGTATTTAATCGAGTTAACTGTTGGCAAAAAATCCGTCCCGGGCGCGTGTAAAGCTATGCTTATCGGTGCATTCCACCTGAAAGAGGAAAATTACGATTTATTTTGATTTGTTATTTTGTATTATATGTAGATTTCTTGTAATTGTTGGTAAAGAATTAGTCTTATATTAGAGCTGTATTTAATTCTAACCTGCTAAAGAACAGATTGAGCTATATAAATATGAAATTCAAAATTGTTTGCACTAAGTATCAGCCCAACAAAAAGCTGTGATATTCCACATAAACATTTTGAAATCTTATCAACTTATGTTCACTATGGAGTAATTAGATCGTGCTCCGCTGAGGTTTAAAACCTAAATTTATAATAAAACATTTTCATATACTTATGTCTAAATATACCTACATATGCATAATAATAATTATATGGCGCGGCAGTCCGCAGGCGACCAGAGCCTAACTTGTTCATCGACTTGTGCACGCTACTGTTCTTTCACGAGTAGAAGGGACCTACAGTTTTTTGCCGACTTCGAACGGCGAAGTTTGAGAAGCTTTTTGTTAGACAGCGTTGCTTTTTGAGTGTTGTCAACAGCTCGAAAGAAGTGGTGCCGTGAAAAATTCGAGGCGTTCAGCTGGGAATCGAACCTGGACTTTCGGTGTGTGAGCATCGCACACTACCCACTACGCCACAACGGCTACATTTCTATGCCTACTGTTTTAATCAAATTTGATAATCGTAAGTGAAGTGTAGCACAATTTACACGAATAAAGCTAGACAGTGCTCCTTCAAAGCTATATATAAACTATTTACCCCGTCTAGCGTGGTGCTTACAGATACCTTACAATTTAGAATCTTATGTGATAAATCAATTAAGTTCCTAAAGCATACCTTTCTAGTAATGGAATAAGATTATCTAAAAATGTGTAATCAGCGTGCGTTGTATACGTAATAGTTTCGTGGCACTTTAGTTCACCATGGTCGGCCCGCACGTAGTTCTGCAGCACCCAAAAATCACCGCGCTGCAAAGTTGCAGGCTTGTAATCACGATCATGACACTTCAGAAGCGATCGCAGTCTTTCGTCAAAGTCTTTTTCATCGCCCGTCACCATGTACCCATCGGGACTGGAGTTATTTACATATGAATTGGATTCTTGGATTCCACCTGCGTCTAAGGTGGAATCAGTTGGAGCCTCGGAAATTTTCTTGTCGGAGTTTTCTTTAGTTTCCAGTGTTTGTGGGTGTTCTTGTGTTGGTGAGTCATTTCCTATCACAGCTGATGGTGTTTCATCTTCTTCGGTTTGTTGAGGTTGCTGTTGTTGCTGCTGCTGCTGTTGCTGAACGGCCTGTTGCTGAGGTTTGTCCTCTGAGATTGATGGACTTTGATCCTAAAAAAGAAAAAAGCACCTTAGTTAAATTCACCTTAGTTGAATAGAAAACTTACTCGTTGGGATAGGGGTTCACGAACGTTTGCCTGTTCGCCCTTGAATGATGGTACAGTGTCTGTTTGTCGCGCTCTTGCCGACTCATCCTGGACGTCGAACGTCGATCCTGTCGAGAAACTACCTCCGCCACCAATCATTACGTGACTTCCTAAATATAAAATCACAGCCACGTTTATCAGGATGCTACAACGCAGCAGCCAGTTGCGCCTGGTGAACATCTTCGTTTTTTAGTTTTGTTTTGTATTAAAAGTGTAGTAACTACACTTGTGCGGTTAGTTAATTAGACCTTATGTTTTGTAAGTACACTTAAGAGACACAATTTCTCGCGGGAACAGTGCGCGAGTAGATGGAATTCCATGCAGGCTTGTCTCTTGCTTAGTAACAATATTTGTAATAGAGTTAGTATGTTGTATTGCTGCAGGTAAATTAGTCTCCAGAAAGACGATGTTATTGCTTGAAGAGAAGTAAATTCAGAAAAAAAATTTCAGCTTTTAGGCCAGGGTTTCAGTCTTGTTCCATGTGAGTTTTTGAATTTTTCACTCGTTTTACGGTAACCACGCGATATTACTTTCTTTTTCGTCCTCATTTAGAGTTGTTTCTTTAGTGTTTTACAATTTACTTTCAGGCTCGTTCTAGATGGCAATGTTTGCTTTGCATGCAAAATCACTTAACCATTTATGTTCAAAAACAGATCTGTAAATAAAAGAAAAAAGGAGTCATATATTGGTTATGCTTATGCTTTGTGCACTAGAGTTAGATCCAGACAGTTCTGCATGATATAAGCGCGAAATTAAAGAACTGTTTGGTGCACTTAGTTGACCAATTAAGTCACAGCAGTAGAGGTAGTATAGCGAGAGAGGAAATGGAGGTTTTGAGTGGCTGTGGAGTTGCGAAGAGGATTACATATTCGTGTGGTGTGGCTGAAGAACAACTCTCTAAACTTAATTGTAGGTCCGAAGGCGGGCCTAAGGGTGAACGGGTGGGCATTCCTAGCGTGGCGTGTTGCGGAAAAATTTTGGAGGAGAGGAATACAGCTGTTTAGATCATTATACCAATTTTGTTGAAATAGCGATAACAGATTGGTAAAGACGCAAGATTACGGTGATGATAAACGGAATCGTCAAAAAATACAAGGGTATGGCAGTAAATTTTACGATAATAACATTTTAAATGACTTTTCATAAGACAATGGTAACGTGTTTAATTGTAACAAGAATCTTCAATTTTTATTTTACTACCAAAAATTTACACTTCGCCATAATATATAAAAAAATATATATACAGTACCTCACAAAATTGAGCATACACCTATCACTACTTCATATTCGTGCTGTTATAAGTTCGACCACTTTTTTGTTTTATTTTTCTGGTATACAATCATAACAAATCATAACAAGAGTATATGCCAAATTTACAGGCGGGCGACTTCCTACCCGTACTTTTCGCAGAAAAAGGACACAACCCCTGAAATCGACACACAAAATTGAGCATACAGATGTTGTTTTTTTTTGTATGCATTTTTTTATTTATTTAAAATGATTTCTTTAATACTAGACAAAAATACTTAAACTATCTTACTTATCTTATCTATTGATCTTCATTCTAGCTAACTGACTTCTAACAAGTACTCTAAACTAACTTAGTTTCATTTTGTTTTTGCCTTTCGGCTTCTTTAATTCATTCGTTTTGTTGTTATTATCCTAATTTTGTTGTTAATTTTTCCCAAGAAACTTAAGAAAAAAAAAACTTGGGGATAATATTCTTAATTAAATTTAATTTAATACTAAGAGTAAAACCTATGCTAAAATTAAAACTAACTACAAGTAACTTACGTCTAAGCCTAATCCAACTTAACTATTTACATTAAACTTAACTATGCCCATAATAAGATATGGACGCGTACACCATGACGTATGTGTTATTTATATGCTTTACATATATATCTAATAAGTCATGGTGCACCTTTTTTGTCTATTTGTTTGTTTTTTTTTTTTTGTTTTTGTGTTTGTTGGTTTTTTTATATTTTAATTTTTATATTTTGATTTTTTTTTGTATTTTTTATTTTATTTTTTTTTTATTTTCCAATTTTTGTAAAATGCCTACAAACTATCTTAGCCTATGTAAATTGGCCTCAAGACTCAACTATCCCATTTCACCTTACGAAGCTAGCGGCATCACAAGCTGGTTTTGGTGCAACCACCAGTAAAAATGCCGTTCTTTGGCTGAAACCGCTCTATCACGGGCAGAAATCGCTCTACTGAACCGTAGGAGATCCTCGTTGCTGCGAGCGACGTCCGGCTTGGAGTTGCCTTTCTACTATTCGGCGTGCGACGTGGAAGATGATAGGGCAGCCTTCCCTATCTTGTATCAGGCCTTTCGAGTCCAAATAAAGGAAAGCTTCAGGCGGGATGAAGCCGTTAAGACGTACCCTTTTATGGTACATTTGATTTGGGTAGTAAGCCCCAAAGATCAAACTGTTGGTTGAAGCCATGGCCATGGGTCAGCTATGCCAAACTTGCGCCAGTTCAATTTCGTGTCTCTTGAGGCTCTGGACAGCCGGGTTCTGAAAAGGATAGTTTCACAATTCTGGTAGTTGATTTTCAATTTCCAGTCGTCGCAAAATCATTGAATCGTATCGAAGTCACTCTGCAACAAACCGTTTATTTCTTCTACCTTCGGACCTGATCTGTAAGCGATTAGATCATCGGCAAACGCTATTATGTTAGGCATAGAAATTATATATCGCTGGTGAATATAGTGAACAAGATCGGAGAACCCACCGCCCCTTGTTGCAACCCATTTTTTATATGGAAGACAGTTCCTGAAATTTCGTTGCCATTTTTCACAATAAACTTCCTGCCTGTCACCATGTCATAGATCATATATAGCAATGTTTTATTAATGCCGATCCTGACTAACTTTTTCCTCAACCCAATCTTTCAAAGCTTTAATGACTATCTTTTCAAATACCTTGCTTATGCAAGGAAGAAGGCTTATAGACCGGAGATTCGTCGGGATAGAGGTATCTTTGCCCCGTTTCGGAATAGGCTGTACCACAGCTGTTTTCCAATGCGCCGGGTAATATGCATTACTCAGCGCATTGTTAAACAGAGTTGTGTATACGTCGACCGCCACAGAGGGTAGATGGCGCAGAACAATATTTGGTATCCCATCTATTCCCACTCACTTCTACTTTTTCAGTGAGTTGAGGATACCTTGGAATTCATCTTTTGAAATAATAATGGAGTTGTTTCCATCATCGGCGACGATATTATTTGCCGGAAGATCGTCACTGAACCTGGTGAAACCACGGTTCTCGGATCGCCATTTACTTATTTCATTCCGAAGAAAGACATGGTTTAGCAAGGCTCTGTTTTCCAGGTCGTGATTCGAACTACGAGTTTCGTTGACCGTATACACCCTCTGGAAAACAGCCCCAATTGCTCTCACCTTCTCCTGGCGATCTTCAACTACCAAATACTCGTTGTCAAGCACAGCCCTATCTGGATCGATGCCAACTGACGTAAGTAGGTTCGCGTTGTAGTTATGCTCTTTAATCCGAAAAATTTTATGAACATGCTCGGGTTGTTGGATCTTACAGCCAGAATCTTATTGCCCCAGTGCAAGCTTACAGCTAGCCTGTTATTATGTTTTATTGACTGTTGGAGTACTATGATCTCTGACTTCAGACAGCGAATCTCCGCATTCTGTGGATCTGTAAATCTCCTGTACAAGAGTTTAAGCCTTGACAGGAGTCTGCTTTTTTGCACGTGAAGTGCATCGATGGTAGCATTCCGATAAATGTCGCCATCATCGGTATGTGCTACCTTCGGAATAGTTTTGTCCATTGTTCGTTTAATGACTTCGACCATTTGTGTGAGGTACCCATCGACCTCTTCGTTTGTAAGGTTTCTGTTCGTAGGGGGATTGATCACACTCGAACTTATTTCTCTGGCTAAGGTTCTAGAGAAACGTGACCAGCGCGCCTTATTGTAATTATAAGGGTGCGTTTGAACATATTCCTCCAGTTCCTCCAGCTTGTTCGGGAACTGTATTACCCCGGCGAGACCACAGTGATTACTGTCATACTCTACCGTAGTTAAACAGTTCCTCGTATGTCGTTCCACATTAAGTATTGTTAGTCGCCTGTCGAATAGCATCACATCCAGATAGGGCCCGCCTCTGGGAAATGATGGTCTATCGGTTGTCAGCAAATCTAACCTGAACTCAATATTGTTTTGTTCCATCCACTCAAAGAGAGCGTTTCCTCGCTCATTTGGAGCAGCGTTACCCCATTCACCGTGCTTGGCGTTCAAATCCCTGGCTACTATAAAGAAGTTTTCCTCCGAGTTTAAGCAGAGGCTGGTGAAAAGAGCCTCGAGCTCAGAGAGAAAGTTAGGGTTTCGAGGTTCTGATGCGTAGGCAGCGATCACAAATAACTTCTTTCCACCTTGGAGAGAGATGCGTGCGATCGCTGCTTCTAGCACACTAAATCTACGTACATCGTTGCTATATATGACCTTATGATAAATGTTATTTTTAATCAAAAGGGTGATTCCGCCACCTCTAGTGTATTGGGGTCGGTCTCTTCTAATTATATGGTAATTTTTGTACCTGAGATGGCGCGTCTTTTTTAGCTTAGTTTCGCTAGCCATCAGCACATCAGGATTATGGGCTTGCAACAAATTCGAGAGCGATAGTTTTCGTTCGATCCTTATCAGAGAATTTACATTCACTGCAAGGATCTTAAGGGTTCTCACCTCGCGTGAGCCCATTATATCTGAGCGCGCCTTTTTGCAGGCAGCTGAGAGAAGAGGAAATCTACTTTAGCCGTCTGCTTAAGGAAACTGGTCTGTAATTCGACCATCTGCTTCTGCAAGGCAATCATCTGCGCTTGCATCGACTGGAAGGAAAACAGTACATCCCTTATGGATGGCTCTTCCTCGGGTTGCTTGGCTATAGGTGCCGGGGCATCCTTTGGCACTGTCTGTTGTGCCCGTTGTCTGCCTGACACCATTTGGGCGTAGGAGATTCCAGGCGTAACAGAAGTAGCTACAGCGCGGCCTACTGGCCTGGCTTCTATTTTTTTTTTTGTTCCTTACATCCTTTACTCTTTGGCGGAGCTCTTTGATTCGTGGATATCCTAAATAAGTTGCAGGATGTCAATTTTCTCCGCAGAGTACACATTTGAGGAGAGCCTTATCCTCGACTTCTTCCTTCCCTAATGGGCATTCCCCTTTGTTGTGGCTGAAGGTGCATCGTGCGCAATGGAACTCTATATTGCAGTTCTCCGCGACGTGCCCCAGCCTTCTGCATTTCGCACATTGAAGTACGTGATCAGTCTTGTTTAATTTTTCCCACTTTACACACAGACCACCTACGTAACGGATTTTTCGTAGGTTGTCAATTTTAGTGGGATACCTGAACTAGGAAGAAGGGAAGTGCCTTCTTCTTCGCTTTCGCCGCCGCAGTGTTAAAAAGCTTAACCCCTACGAATTGGACCTCGTCGCCGTCAACTAGGCGCAGCTTGTTGAGGAGGACCTTCGGGTCAGTAGAGGGATTTATACCTTTGAGGAACAAGGCCTCTCTCCTCTTGGGGTGTACGTGTAAAAGTCAGCGTTCGATGCCGCTAGCTTCTCTTTTAATAATTTATACCCGTCTATTGATAAACAATGGACGGTGTATATTTGGGGTGATTTATACTTGATATAATATGTCTTATTTTCTAGGGCCAACTTACATAGTAACTCTAGTTCGTCAGTCCCCATACCGAAGACATTGATGGGAAGGCAGCAGGTCTTGGAGTTTTGCTGCTGTTGCTGTGGTTCCTTTTATTTCTGCTGCTGTTGTGTCTTTTGCGTTTTCTGCTGTTGCTTCTCCTGCTGTAGTTGTTGTTGTTCCGCCTTCTGTTTTTTCTGTTGTTGTTGCGTCTGCTTTTGCTGCTGCAGTTTAAGCTCCAGTTGAGCTGTCTGCAACCGTTGGGCTGCCTTTGATGTGGAGGGCAGCGATTCTTCAGGTCTATACAGGTTTTCCTTCTCCTGTCTCTTTTGCTGCCTCTTTTGTTGCAGCTTTAAGAGTTCCCTTTCCTCTTCCTTGTGTTTGGCTGCTTTCTCGGCCGCTTTTCTCGCCGTAGACTGCTCGTAGAGAAACTTGATGTGGGCGTCAAGTTTTGCCCTTTCCTCATCCAGTCTCTTTAGTTTTGTCTCCTCCTCATCGTCGGCGTTCATTGTGGCGAGCACTTTGAAAGAGTTTTCGCTTCCCCTGTATGAGAATCGGCATTCATTCCCCTCCGATTCGCATTGGAGGGCCTCAATGTCGATTACTTGCTTGTTTTGGTTTTTTGCCTTTGGCGGTGTTTTTTTGGCCGACACCGATCCGCCTCTGTTCAGTGCGACCATCTCATCGTCTGACGTCATTGTTGTCGTCCGACGCTTTGTTTGAATAGACTGCGGCTGCAGCCTCTTCCTCCTCTTCTTCACCTCAGAAGCCATGCGGACACTACCGTCACTTGTAAGGTGGCCTGACGTCCCAGCCACCGGTGTCTTGAAGTCACCCGATCTACCCGATTTACTGAGCTCGGGTTTCTCGTCACTCTCCATATTTTCACTCACTAGTGTTTTTATTAAATTTAATAAAAAAAAATTGTTTTTTCTCACCGCGGGATTTGAACCCGGGATCGCCAGTTCACAGTCAAGTGCTCTACCTTTGAGCTACCGATGCCACTTAGAATCAATAACTTTTTTCACTCTTTCAAAATATTGAGATTATATTTCCCAGAAGCCGAAACACGTGCGTACTCCGCGGAGGTATGTGAACGACTCGAGCATACAGATATCATATGTGCGTTATGCACAAGCTTCGCAGAATCGATACATACAAATTTGTTCAGGAATGAATGAACGAATGTCCCTGATGATCATTTCTGCACACGCTTTTGAACTGAAAAGACCGGTATTCTCTTCTTTGTGCGAAAATATGGAAAACATGCGAAAACAGACTGCTTTGTCAACGAGAATGCTCATAATTAAGCTATTTTGCGAGGGGAAGTCGATGCGAAGAATAGGAGAAACTGTAGGGCGATCGCATGCAACGGTACAAAAAATAATAAACAATTATAGATATGAAGGGACACTAAAAAACAGACCTGGAAAGGGAAGAAAAAAATTACTCTCAGAACAAATCGAGCGGTATATTGTTCGGACAATGAAGTCCAATCCAAAATCTAGCGTTCCAAAGTTGACGGCTGAGGTGTCATCCGTAATTAATAAGCCTCTTTCAGTGGAAACCGTCCGCAGAGTCTTGAGAAAGAATAATTTAAATGGTAGGATCGCCCGAAGAAAGCCGTACATTTCCCTAGTTAATAAGAAATAAAGATTGGAGTCTGCTAGACAATATGTAAACCACCCGGAACGCTTTTGAGAAGGTGGTTTGTTTTCAGGTGAAACAAAAATAAATTTATTTGGGTCTGATGGCAAACAAATTGTTTGGAGGGAACCAAATACAGCTCTCAAAGCTAAAAATATAAAGTCAACCATAAAACACGGGAAAGGATCTGTGCTGTTGTGGGGTTGTATGGCTTCAAATGGCTGTGGAAAGTTCGAATTTATAGAAAATACTATGGACAAAATTGGGTATTTGAATATTTTAAAACGAAATTTACGAAGTTCCGCAGTAAAATTAGGTCTACCTTCGGTTTTCTACTTCCAACAAGGTAATAATCCGAAGCACACCTCCTATTTAGTACGCGAATTGTTGCTTTACAACGCTCCAAAGCAGCTAAAAACACCCCCACAATGAAATAAAGTTTTTAATTTAAATTTTTAGTTTTCTTCTTTCAGTTTTGTTTGCCACATACAAACAACATTAGGCAACTTACTATGTTCTTATTTTAAACGGTTGTTTTTAGGACATTTTCGAATTTAACATTTTTCCGATATACAACACGGTTTGTGAATAAATAAAAATTCCCCGGACGCCGAAACAATTAATAACATCAGTGACTTTTCTAAAATGATGGTTTATGTCTTTGATAAGTGAACATCTATCTTTGATAAGTCGAACCACAGACAAGCATACCTAGATGTGTCACGCAGAACAAAATACTGGCTTTCGTTTTGAAAAATCAGCCAGCAAAAACAATAATAGAAAGAGAAGCAGCCAGCCGAGAAGAAATAATACTGCGGAGAGAAAAATTCAAAAAGAACATCGAAGAGTGATCGCTATACCGATTGCTTGTATTTATGATTTTGAACCATGGTAAACAAAGGGGTGGTCATTGTTTTTGTGTAGAATCCATCTAAGCATTTTTTAACTGTGTAAGGTAGGTGGGACCAGCAGCATAATAGGAAAAGTATACCCACCATTAATTTTTGATCCGCCGTGCTTTACAGTCTTGCTAGTTGAAACTCTTGGTTTTTTTCGCCTGCGAACAAATGTCCTGATCCCAGGAGTACCAAATAAAACTATTTTGGATTCGTCCGACTATAATATATTGCGCCATTTAGAAGTTTCCCAATTAAGGTTTTCCTTCGCAAATTTTTTTAGTAGGTTGATTTTTTACAGTAATGCAACTTTTCTGGGACTTCTGGCAGGTAAATTCTTTTTTACCAGGTTACGGTTGACTAATCTTACTATTTGTCTTTCATCGGCGTGGACTAGTTTCATTTCTTCTTTTCGCTTCGTCTTATCATTTTCATTTTATTTGAACATCCAATAATTTCACTTACAAAGCACTTTTGTTTATTAAGGCACATTTCTCGGGATTACAACGACCACGACCCATTTTACTTTGCTAACAACGCTCCACTTTTGAAATATTATCTTTAAGTAACTCCATAAATATGTGTAGTTATAGTTTATTATATTTTGTACAATTTAAATTCGGTTGCATTTCCTCACCGGAAACGGGACCTTTTTTTAGAGATAGGGTGCATTTTTTTATTATCTTGCTTATGGGTTTTATGATTGATGTAATAAAGATGATCATAGGAAGAAGTAATTAGTTTTGTCTTTAAAATTTTTTTAACTCAAAATTCTCCAACTGTCAAGAGGGCGATTCTGATTACCTCACCCTTGATTGGAGGTAGTCAGTCATTTTGAAATAAGTCGTTTGCATGTAGAAGTGTTTATTGAATTTTTCGCTGAAGAACCAATTATGCCTAAAATAAGAGAAACAATTTTACAAAAATGCATCGAGGTGACTAATCTCTGTTTCCCGGAATGGTTTATTAGTACAAATGAATACTATAAACATTGAGTAGACAACATCAATTTGTTAATACTTGTTCTATTGTTCAAAAATTGTAAATGGACATGGACAGGAGAACCTGTAATTTAAAAACTGCAAACCAGAAAAAAAGAAAAATTAAAATTTGCATGAACAAATAACATTAGTCTTTAGAAAATATAATAAATAAAAAGTTGTTTAAGTATATGTACATACACACACTCACAAAAGTATACATACGGCATGGATTTTCAATATTTTTCTTAAAAGAAACGCAAAACTTGAAATATTTTCCACTAATATTATTTATTCACATTAAAAAATAATAATAAAACAAAGTAAAACATAATTCATAACAAAACTTAAAAATAATATATTGGTTTTTCAATTTTTAACACTTTAGAGCTCTCACATACGATTTTGATAAAAACTAAAAATATAAGAATAGTTAGACTATTAATAAGAAGTATGGCCTCCTTTGGCTTTAATAACTGCAGATAAACAGGAGGCATGGAAAACGCTAATATAAGTTTTGCGTTTCTTTTAAGAAAAATATTGAAAATTCATGCCGTGTGTATACTTTTGTGAGCGCGTATATAAGCGTTTTTTTTTTCATTATTCAATTAGAAACATGCGTTGTATTCACTAGAAACAAACAAACGAAGACTCCTTCTTTATCCCACTAAAAGCATCTCTTTTCGTAAACACATCATTTCATTTTCTATTTAATAACCTAAATAATAAAAAAAATAGTAAAATCAAAAAATTTAAATCTAGCATTTCATCAAATGTAGCAAATCTAGTTGAACATCTGATAAAAGGGAAGAAACAAATTGTATCTATTTATGATAACGCATGGGTTACGTATGATTGTGTTTGTACCATACACATTCAGCTAAACTTCGTATGTATTTTGTTATTCTGTTGCTTTAATTACGGAGAGAGACTGCCCCTCACTGAAAGCGCAACAAGAGAAAAAAATTTGACAGTATTTAAATCGGTATACAAATCGAGCTTTTCAATTCCATATATATGTCAATTCGAACTGCATTATTAATTAAATACTACTTTATTAATTAACTACTTTTTGTAAGGCGAAAAAGATAAAAATATGTTTAAGCTGTGAGTGTATGTTCAATTTTGTGAGGTACTGTATATAAAAAAAAATATGCGTATGCACATATCTTGTTACATTAAATGAGGGTATACATACATGCACACGTGTGTAGGTAGCTTAAGATAATAGAGCAATAGTTTAAGTTTATAGTTTAAGTTCTAGTTTTTGCTTTAGTTCTAGTTTTATTTATAATTTTTAATTTGGATTGTATGTGTAGCTTTATGTGTAAGTGTTTTAGTTAAAAGATTCCGTTTTTCTTAATAAGTAATACGTCTGTTAATGAACAAATATTCTTCAAAAAAGAAAATAAATTAACTATGTATCTGAAAAACAAATTACAATTAAGATTACCATAGAATGCCTTGAAGGGCCAGTAAAATTTTTTAAAACAAACAAAAGTCCTGCAAACTTATCTTAAGCAGTTTTGTCTTGAATTTAAATGTTCCTTTGTGAATGAATAAAAAACAAGCAAAAAATATATTCATTGCCAGGGTCGGGTAATACTCGTATTACTGAAAAAAGTAAATAAGATACTTTTTTTGTCAAAAATGTTTTGTTTATGAAACAAAAATAAAAAAATATCCACAATGGTGAATATGCTTTAAGAGTTTTGGTAATTTTATTGAATTTTACTATGACAAAAACTTATAACTTAAGCTTAATTAATTTAAAAATAGAAGTCGAAGTTGAGACTTGCGTTAAGATTTATTTGTGCTTTTGATGTGATTCATGCCATTGTTTCTTATATATTTCAACTGAAAGAGTTTTAAGTTCCAAATAAGTTTTCTTTGCATTGTCTATATTCAAAACACGAAACAAAGTTAAACTGTTCGATGTTCTCTTTTATTATTTCTCTGTGCTGACTGCTTCTCTTGTGTTTTCAAAACGTGAAAAGTATTTGTATATGATTGGCTGTGTATTCTCTGTGCGTGGCTGTATATTAATGCCTGTGGTGGAAAGTCGAACCATCGTTGAAATTCTCTTTATTTTTTCTTGTAGCTGGATGATTCTCTTTCATATACGAAAAGCTTTGTTTGGCGAATCAGTATTTTATTCAGTGTCTGTTGATTAAATACCACTACACATGTTTTACAACACAGGTCTGTCGTTTGTTATATGTTTTTCACTCCCATTGCAGACCAACTAATTTTTCTGAAATAAGCTTTCAGAAATCAATATGATTTTAACCAATTCACTTTTCACCACATTCTTAAGCTCCAACATATTCACCAAAATTTCACATCCATATCATTCTCGCACATCTACATTTTCCCACATAGCTGTCAACTGTCATTTTAACGTTGATTTTTTGCAGTTCAGTGGAATACATTCCGGTGGGGTGTGTTGTAGCGCGGTTTATTTTCGCAATATCTTGTTTCGAGTTTTATCCTATAAAAATGGCAAACATGTTTAAGTTAAGGGAAGATTTAGATAATTGTATGTTAAACTTTGACCGAAAAGTAATTACGACCAACTTACTAGACAAATACGGTGGACAATTGGAACTAATTGCAAAAATAGTTAATGACTTCCTGAAAACTGAAGAAACAAATGGCAAGAAATATTTAAAAACATTCCTGCTTCGTGGTCTGCGACTGGATTCGGAAGATGAAGTGATCACTTTGGTTCCTGAAGAAAAGCTAAAGGAGCGTGAGCACCAGCTTCGTGACACAAGCAGCCTGCTCTACAGTGCAGAGGCAGATAGCGAGTCCCAATCCCCACCGACGGAATTTCTTCCTTTAAAGCATATAAGTATCAAGCTTAGTAATTTAGAAGTTAAACCTGACAAACAAGTACTTGAAATCCCTAATGGACATAGTCAGGTAATAAACCATTTCAAGGAAGAGAAATCAGTTGCAAAGAAAACAGGACCAATGTCGATGTTTAAGAAACAGGAAGCCACAACATATGCTGCTGCCAAGAAAAGCCCTGTAAAAAGTTTAATTAAAAAAGAAGACACGCAATCATCTGGGTCATTAGGTGCATTGTTCAAGAAACAACAGGAGTCTGCCGCATCCAAGAAAGAGACGATGAAGAAGAGTACAGAAGTAGAAAATAATTCAGAGCAGGAGACCACTTCAGCCCCTGAAAAAAGTACCATAAAGAAAAGACAAGAGGTACAAAAATCAGCCAAAATAGGGAAGAATAGTCCAGATGTAGACAAACAAACTAAGAAACCAGAAACCAAAAAACCACCTACACCAAAAAAAATGAATGACTTTTTTAAAAAGGAAGTAACAAAGAAATCAAATTTGGATTCGAACGTTTCCGTCAATCTCTTTGAAGAGAACTCATCGTCCGAGGATGAGGAAACTATTGACGCTCTCAAACGCGAGGTGTTGACGAATGACGAAGAGAGCAAGATAATTTCTAACAAAAAGCGCCGTCGTATTGTGGATTCTGACGACGAAAACACAGGTCCAGAGGTTAAAGTCGAACGAAGGGAGGAAGCGCAGGAGGATATGGAAACTGAGGAAGACGAAGCTAACGAATCAGCAACGTACCTGGACGAAGATGGATTTGTTGTCACAATTAAATCGAAAAACAACAAATCCGTCACCAAGTCAACTCCCATTTCGGTCATGGTGAAAGAAGAGAAACAGTTTCCAACAACAACAGCAATGAAGGATGTACCCAGTAAGACTCCAGTTGCCAAGAAAAAACAGGGGAATATCATGAGTTTTTTTAAGAAAAATTAGTATGCTTTGTTAAAATAAAGTATAAGTTAAAGACTTTTTTTTTGATTTTTAATTTGGTAAGTTCGCAAAACTACTTTCTAAATAAGAAAGACATGTAAGCTTCACGCACAAACGTACAAGTGGCCATGTTGTTACATCTTGTTATTTGCGTCTTAGTCTGAACATATTTTGTACCTTCCGAATACTTGAACGTTTGTAAAATGACTTTTGAATACTCTCGTTTGACTGCGGAGACACAACATTATTTATGTTTAGAATTCGGCTAGATAGAAAGAAGAATATAAAACTGTTTAAACGTAAAGTTATAACGGGACACATTATGGAACGAATGAATCTCCTTTAAGAATGTAAAATACCATATTTTGTAAAAATATTAAAATTTTTGATTTTCGCATAGTTATTAATATTCGATACAAAATAAACCAATGAAAATTGTGAACAGATTTGGCAGAAATTATTTTTTTTAAATATGTTAAATTACGCTGTTTTACAGTAATCCAATTTTGCATCTTCCGTGTTAGACCAGTGTCCTTAATATCGCGTTCAAATTCTTATATGACGTTTTGTGGGAACGACTGAAATGCAAAACAACGCCCACCACGATTTTACGGTCGCATGAAATGCTTTATGATGTAAAGGATGACGATAGAGAACTCCGACAAATTCTTTAATGGATTAATCGGGATCTTTAATGTCAATTTTTATTTTTTTTGTGCGAATCTGACAAGCAAACACCAGAAACACGATATCCCGAATCATACATTCAACTACTTGTCTTAGGTAGACAATATATGGGTAATATAACAAATTAAGCAAGCCGTTAATGTGACATTTCTTGAACAAGTTGTCATTTTATATAAATGTCGCTCGCTAATAGGATTTTGACCATCATAAAAGACAGCAAAGATTTGGAGAAGTCAAGGGATGTTCTTCAGTACGGCAGGTTTAGACATCAACATCAGACAGAAACCTGCAATTAATGCAATTTCTTGCTCTTCCGAAGGAAAACCAGCTAGCGCATCTGTGATAGAGAGCCTTGTATTCTGCTCCCACCACGTCAAAGCCAAACAGCCGCCACCTGATACGCAAAGGCAGGACATTGACAAAGAAAGTGCACTGAAATGCCTTACCTTCTCCACAGGCGCCGCATAGTGTGTTTTCACTAAGCCCAAGCACACTTATGAAAGTGCTCCCTTACACTGCCAGAAGAAGGTTTTTATTAATTTACGTCGAGGACAGTCGCGTACAAAATTTTAATGTTTATTACACTAACAAAACAGTCCGTATAGAGTCCTACTGTTTATGTAGACGAACTCCAAAATTCTGTGACAAAATAATTTAAAATAACTTATATTTATATATTTGTCTCAAATTGAAAATTGGTATAGTATCCAGAAATACTGAATAAATATGTAGCTAATGTAGTTGATCAACAAAAGAAGAAAATTTAATTAATTAGTGGTGAATTTCTATAAGCCAGTTTCATTGAAAGACAATAATAGATCGGTGTGTTAAACTAAGGGTTTTCCTGATCCAAATAACTTCGCAAGTGAATCTCAACTCCATATGACCTGTAAATTTATTTCGTAAAACTTGTTTTCTACATCTAGAGATGAGCATCAAGCGATTTTGCTACTAACACACGAGTTGTAAATCTGGCTGTAAACTGGTTCTAGCATTTGGTTTAATTTCGATAAAGTCAGACCAAGCAAAGTACATATTAACATTTCTGAGAATAGTCGGCAGTCTGGGGAGGGCAGTTCACTTTAATTAAGTTTGCTTCGTTCCAGTGATCGTATGTAAAAAAGGGCGTAGACCAGTGTGATAAATTGACGCAAGATCACGAATTAATTTCAAATAGGATGAAAGTTCAACGATCCTGGTCTTTTAATTTTGCGTTGAGCGGATAAAAAAGAAGAGAGAATGGGTAGAAAGTTTATTTCAGTACGTTGTTGGTAATGTTTGTTTTAAATAATAGACAAATACGAATGTAGATAGCAAAGGAGTGATAGTGATGGAAGAAATATAATTCGGAGTAAAAACTAAAATTCAAACATTTCAGGGAATATTTGTGAGTAAAATGGGAATCTAAGTGCAGACTAAAGTCAATCCCTTTTACTGAAGAAGATAACAATTGAACAATTCGTGTTGAAATTAATGCACAGAGATTCAGGAAAATTTACAAAAATGGCGTTAAAAATTATCGACTCTCGGATAAGATGAGAAAAAAAAAATAATAAGCACACATTTTTGGGTAATTATATCAAAAGAAAATATTAACGCCATTATTATCTTAAATTAATATTCTAAAAAATCGGGTAATGGAAATCCGCAAATGCGCTAGCTTGTCACTACCTTAAATTGTAATGAAATCAAAGATATTCAAGTCCTGTATATTGTAAATCATCTTTTACGGATGCTTAATGTACAAAAGTTATCCTTCACACTCTTAACAATGAACGAAATAAAAATTACGGAGCAATTGTTTACTTTTATGAAGTATTTTTTGTCACTGGCATTCGCTGATTTCTTTTAGAAATATATATATTTAAGGAGAGGTAGTTTGCTTTAACACTTTCTAATTACTTAAAAATTAGTTCCATAAAATTGGTAAATTGAGCTCTGAGAATAGAAAAAGAAGTAAAAGGACTTATTTGAAGAATAGAAATATAAATTCTTATATGTAATAAACTAATAAGAACAAGTACAACAACAACAGTTGAGCAATCTTCAGTGAACGTAACTCATCCTTAACCCGATCGGAGATCGTCCTGGTTTTCACGTTATCACCCAAAGGGAACATATGGCCAGTCATTAACATATCTTCGCAGTGTCAACACGTGTTTCGGCTTTCGTGTGTGCATAAAAACAATAAGAAACTAGGTAAGTCGTGTGAGAGACATAAAATTTCTAAGATCGGATCAGCCCAGTGGGCAGTGTCAGTGCTTAAGATGTGCTCACCCTGGGTTTAAATCCCGACAGGGAAAAAAACAGGTTTCTTTTTGTTTTTTTCTTTATAGAATCAAAATAAATTAAATGAAAACAAGTAAAGTGCGGTAACATCGTACAATTGGCGATGAGCGGATCGCTCAGAAGGATGACGCAGGCGAGGGATCAGACCACCTATCAATGGTCCCCAACAGCGTAACAAAGAGGAGGAAGCATAAGCCGATTCCAAATCTCGCGAAGAGGAGTGCGTGCCGGCAAGAGGTGGAGGGGGGGTGAGACCCCCCAACGTAAGCAAGCTGCCGGCGAAGAAACAGCAGTAGAGGAGCCCGAAGAATTCCCGTACGTCTCCGACGGCGGTGAAGGGCATTATGAACTCAGCAGCAACAGCTTTGCTTCCTTGGCGTCCTCAGACACAGAGGACGAGCTAGAGCACTTTGTCCGCGCGCAAACGGGCATTATAGACGGCTGCAGCGATAAGGTTCAGCAGCTGGTCAAGAGCCTTCGGGAGCTCCGAGCCTATGCTGATGCAAGAGGGACGGAAGCCAAAGCTGCAGAGCTTCAGGAGCAGAAGCAACAGCAAGAGAAGCGGCAGAGAAAAACAGCAACAGAAGCAGCAGAAAAACTGCAGCCGCGTAAGCAGCAGCAACAACAACTGCGACATCATCAAAAGTAGCAGTCGCAACAACAGCAGCAGCCACAGATGCAGCTGCGACAACAGCAGCTGCAGGAGCTACTGTAACTAAAGAAGCAGCAACAGCAACAGAAAAATTTGCCAAATACGCAGCAAAAACAGAAGCAGCAGCAGGAGCAACAACGGCAGCAGAAAAAAGAGAAGGTGCCGGCGATTTACCACAACAAGGCGGACATCATTGGCGTAGCAAAGGTATGTGAGCTAGCGGTAGGCCGTAGCTTTAGTATAAAACGTTTGGGTGGGGACAGGCACCGAATCCGTTGCCAAAATTTCGGAGTTTTGAAAATTGAAATGAAAATTTTGAGATGAAAAAATGTCAAGGCATCCCTAAGACGGAGTTCTTTTCCTTCACCCCTAAGGCAGAACGTCGGCAAACGGTGTTGCTCCGGGTGGAGCAACGGCTTGAGTCCGCAGATAAGCATGGTCCCGCAGATAAACAAAATATTTCGTAGCAAAAAGCAGAGTGAACTTCCGAGTCTTAAGATTCCCAGATCTGCTAATAATGAACGTCTATTAACAGTAGCGGGTATAGATCCAAGTAACGCAGTTCGTGATGAAAACTTTTTTGTGATCGAAGATCCGCAGGAGAAAGTTGAAGCATTGGGTGCGACCTTTCCGGAAGTCTATAAGGTGAATGACAGTATTCACCCAAACCACGACCTAGAGAATCGTGTCCTGATGCGGAACTTCTATCTTCGACAAGATATTGAACACTGGCGATCTGAAAATAACGGCTTTGTCGTGTTCAATGATGATAATAAGGCAGATGATGTCATCGCCATTGAAGGGGAACATCCCCCGTTTATATCATTGGTAGAACTCCAAGCGATCTTTCAATCAATAAAGAAGAAGAAATCAGTTCGGATGGACGGAGTCTCAAAAAGTTTACACTAGCCTGTTCAACAATGCACTGAATAATGCACATTATCCCGAGCATTGGAAGACAGCGGTGATGCATCCAATCCCGAAGTGGGGCAAGTATTCCTTCAATCCGGGCAATTTCTGGTCAATAAGTCTCCTTCCGAACATCAGTAAGGTATACGAGAAGATGATCAAAAGAGTCGTGCAAAAGTGGGTTGAGGAAAAAAAAATCACCGATAACCAATTCGGTTCAAAGCCGGGCATGGCAGTATCCGTGCCGCGTCGAAACTCGTATCGGACATTCAATGGAATAAAGGTAAGAAACAGTGCACCGGTGCCTGCCTGGTCGACTTGGAGAAGGCCTTCCACACCGTTTGGCTAGATGATCTTTTCTATAAGTTGAGCAGGCTGGACATTAGTAAGCCACTACTGCACCTATTTGTTAATATACTTGCCGGTAGACGGTTCATCGTGAAAACGGCAATGTGACCTCTACCGGTATATTTCAAGTAAAAACTGGTCTGCAACAAGGAGCGGTTAATTCGCCAATCTTGTTCAATTTTTATACGAGCGATCTCGTAGGTTCTCTTCACCATGCAATTGCGTACGCGGACGACTTGTTGGCTTACAGAACAGCTCCGAAGATCAAGGTTATTGTCATCTTCTTGCAGCGTGATTTTGAGTCGATCCAAAATTATTGCGACGACTGGAAATTAAAGATCAATTTTCAGAAGTCAGAATGCCATTGTCTAAGGCCTCGGCGGATACCAAAAACAATTGGCGTAAGTTCTCAATCGTTGGACAGCACGGACAGCCACTGGCATGTCGAACTGTAGTCAAATACCTGGGGATCTCCTTGGATCATTTCCTATATTTTATGAAAAATGTAGAAAATGCTCTGAAGAGAGCCAAGGGCGCTATTGCCCTTACAAAGAGACTGTTTCACAGCAGTCAACTCGATACGAGGATGGTGAAGGTGATTTGCTACATGGCCCTTATCAGGCCAATGCTTGTCTATGGTTGTCCCGTGTGGTTCAACGTGGGGGCTAGCGTAATGGAAAAGATGCGGTTATTTGATAAGGCTTGCCTTCGCCTTTATCGAACTCCCGAGTCCGAGTACACAAAATAATAAGGCAAACTTGATAAGAGTGGACAATTTCCTGGTGAAGATGATTTGAAGTCATACTGCGAGAGCGATGAACTTGATCAATAATCTCATCTTTGGGGCTTACTACCCTAATCCCATGTACCACGAAAGTGTACGTCACAGTGGCTTTGTCCCCCCAGAAGCATTTGTTTACCTGGATCAGAACGGCCTGATACAGGACAAAGATGCGGTTCCGATAATCTTTCATATCGCTCGTAACTTTGTGGATGTGCGACTCAACTACGACCGTTCTGTCGCCGAGCTGAGCACTGAAGATCGTCTCCGGTTTAGTAGGTCCGTCTCCCGCCGAGGCATCGTTGACTGTAGACGTCAACACCAAAAATATTGGTGGTTGGATTCGAATGAGGGAACTCCGTCTTCGAAGCCTTTAGACCCGGGGTAGACTGGGTTTGGTTGAGACCTAGTTGGTCGCAGGCAACGGATTTGGCGTCTGTCACCGTCCGACCACGGCAGCTCACATATTTTAACAGTAGTTTTTAAGGTAGTTTAAGGTAAAAAAAAAGGTTTGGTTCGATTCCCAGCTCAACACCAATTTTTCGAATTTTTCACGGCACCACCTCATTCGAGCTGCTGACAACACTCAAAGAGTAATAACTGTCTAAGAAAGCTTCTCAAATTTCGCCGTTCGGAGTCGGCAAAAAACTGTAGGTCTCTTCTACTCGTGAAAGAACAGTAGCGCGCACAACACGTGCAGTTGATGAGCAAGCTAGGCCCTGGTCCTCCTTTGGACTGTAGCGCCTACAATTATTATAATTATTATATAATAATTATTGTATTGTATATTTTTTATTATGCATAAGGTTAGTTTTAGTTTCCGTGTAAATATTAAGTTCTTTTAAGGTAGTTTAAGTTACAAGTTGTTTAGATACTATGTTTTTGCTTTAAAATTTTAAAGTTTACGTAGACTTAGAAAAATTTTAATGCAAAAACTTATTATCTAAACAACTTGTAACTTAAACTTACGGTTTCTAGAAAGAGAGAAGAATTTTTAGGTTAGCTTCGAGTGCCCGAGAAGAGCCAGTAAGTCATAAATGAATTGTTTAGATAAGCTAGTTTTAAGCGTTTTTTGTCTAGTTCGTAAGATATTTGGATAGTTAGTAATAAAAATGCAATTAAAAAAAAAGGAACCTATGGTTTGACGACGACTGCAGGCAAGCACATGCAGGCAAACAACACGCCTATAAGGCAACGCCGCACGTTTCAGGAGATGGGAAGGAATAAAGTCCGAAGGAACAGTTATCTGGTGGATATAAAGTTCGGACCGAATCTAGAAGGATAGTGAGAGATTGTGCTGGTTTAACAGGCGTCATGTTCACCCCAGACTGTAGCGCTTTACGAAAAAGAAGAAGATCGTCCGTGTGGTTCCTACTTCTTGAGTCGGCCTTTTTTGTTTATTTTCATCCTAGTATAGAATATACAGTTTTGAATACTTAAAGTTATAGATAATTTTATATCCAAATTTTATCTTAAGCACCCGATGGAGCTTTTCACGGCTTTGAAATTTACGTTGGAACATAAAATTGACATCGTAAGAGCCTGCGCCCCTAACGGCAATATGTTGTTCTTCTTCGTGAAAATATGTATGGACATCAATTGAATTGCGTACGTACGCGTCATAATACTTCATTTCCCCTGACAATGGCCTTATTAATATGGGGAACTAAAATCTCATCTACCCGTGTAGTCCGTAAAGTAAAGTTATTTTATAAATGAAGATACTTATTCAAGAAGCAAATATTACAACTTCTTTTCTCCACTTTTCCTGAAAGGCGATAAACACTAAAGACCTATTTTCTGTTATCACTGAGACCCAAAAACTTACTTTACGGTATCGGTGAAGCAGAAGCTGAACCCATGGTTTTACTCAACGTAATCCTGCATACAAATGGTACGACTTGACAACAGCAATAACAGCTAGTAATATCCGTGAGAATTATTATTATCAATATTCATCTCACAACCACTGACGATTACGAGAAACTGTTAAAATTTCACAATGCCACTCCACGGCGCCCCAGCCACCTTCACATCCATCATGAGTTTCGCTTGTTTGACGGTCACAAGTTCGCACCCCACTTTATTGTGGCCGATGAAGGTGTATTTGTTTTGTTATCAAGAACATCGTTTTGTGTATCGTCTGGAGTAGGCACCAAGTGCAGAGCACTCGAACACTTGTATCTTCCAATTCGCAATTCAACAATCAAATCACTACTCGCATGCATAGTGGGAACCCATGAAGAATGGAACGTTCGCGAGTAAACACTTTATAAAAGTTATGGAAGGGGTTTACTAGTTATGTGTACTGTTTTTTTTTTTCTATTTTATTTCGAAGGTTGGAGAGCACCTCATCTGGATACGGATCCTCTTGAGATTGTGTAGTTGCGTTAAAAAAGCAAAGATTTCACATTTAGTTTGTTCAGATGTTTTTTTTTTGCTTATTATTTGTTTTATTCTCCTATAGTGCTTTTAATTGAATTCGAAATACTATCCTTCAAGTTATAAGTGAGATTTCGGCTTATCAAATAGGACTTAAGTTCTCCTTTTTCAATTTCGGGAGACCTTTTCTAAAGGCTGTAATTTGTTTTGACCTAATTTCTTATTGGTTTGTTGTCTATAAATTCTTACTTCTTTTACATATGTACATTGTCATAATAACGCTACTGCTAGAAATTAGAAGCGAAAGCAATATACATTTACAATTCAAATGCATCTAGAAATATATATTTTGCATTATAGAAAAATATATTAAAAACGAAATGACTATATCAGTAGAAAAAGCAGATAGAGAAAAATAAACTCAAATTTAATAGCAATTATTTTGCATCTTTTTAACTGCTTTTAACATGACTTTTCAATTAAAGGTAAAGTACATTATGAATTCAACAAATCCTTATTAAACGCTTGACCATTTCATTTTTTCTACATGCCCACCCTGTGTACTATGTCTTTTTTGTTAGTTTTTCGGCAATGTTTTCCGTTTTTTATATTACTGTCGAATTTTTAAATTTCTATTTGGTAATATGATTTCTTTTCGATCGATGTTTGCTACGGTATTTTAGTTCGGATGATTCACGGGTAATATTTCCTTTATATATTACCGCGCAAATTATTAAGATAGCGACTATACGCCCTATCTTATATGATATCATATCGGGACCAAAAAAAAGAAGAAATAACAAAAAAAATGATGTGATGATGTTCACTGAAACCACTTGCAAAATAAACAAAAACACGTGGACACAAGGGCGCTATTGCCCTTACAAAGAGACTATTTCACAGCAGTCAACTCGATGCGAGGGTGAAGGTGATTTGCTACATCGCCCTTATCCGGGCAATGCTTGTCTATGGTTGTCCCGTGTGGTTCAACGTGGGGACTAGCGTAATGGAAAAGATCCGTTTGTTTAAGAGGGCTTGCCTTCGTCTTTATCGAACCCCGAGTCCGAGTACACAAAATATTACTCCAATGAGGTCTTATACAATAAGGCGAACTTGATAAGAGTGGACAATTTCCTGGTAAAGATGATTCGATGTCATACTGCGAGAGCGATGAACTCGATCAATAATCTCATCTTTGGGGCTTACTACCCTAATCCCATGCACCACGAAAGTGTACGTCACAGTGGCTTCGTCCTCCCAGAAGCATTCGTTTACCTGGATCAGAAAAGCCTGATGCAGGACAAAGATGCGGTTCTGATAATCTTTCATATCGCTCGTAACTTTGTGGATGGGCGACTCAACTACGACCGTTCTGTCGCCGAGCTGAGCTCTGAAGATCGTCTCCGGTTTAGTAGGTCCGTCTCCCGCCGAGGCATCGTTGACTGTAGACGTCAACACCAAAAATATTGGTGGTTGGATTCGAATGAGGGAACTCCGTCTTCGAACCCTTTAGACCCGGGGTAGACTGGGTTTGGTTGAGACCTAGTTGGTCGCAGGCAACGGATTTGGCGTCTGTAACCGTCCGACCACGGCAGCTCACATATTTTAACAGTAGTTTTTAAGGTAGTTTAAGGTAAAAAAAAGGTTCGGTTCGATTCCCAGCTCAACACCAATTTTTCGAATTTTTCACGGCACCACCTCTTTCGAGCTGCTGACAACACTCAAAGCTTCTTTTAAGGTAGTTTAAGTTACAAGTTGTTTAGATACTATGTTTTTGCTTTAAAATTTTAAAGTTTACGTAGACTTAGAAAAATTTTAATGCAAAAACTTAGTATCTAAACAACTTGTAACTTAAACTTACGGTTTCTAGAAAGAGAGAAGAATTTTTAGGTTAGCTTCGAGTGCCCGAGAAGAGCCAGTAAGTCATAAATGAAGTGTTTAGATAAGCTAGTTTTAAGCGTTTTTTGTCCAGTTTGTAAGATATTTGGATAGTTAGTAATAAAAATGCAATTAAAAAAAAGGAACCTATGGTTTGACGACGAGTGCAGGCAAGCACATGCAGGCAAACAACACGCCTATAAGGCAACGCCGCACGTTTCAGAAGATGGGAAGGAATAAAGTCCGAAGGAACAGTTATCTGGTGGATATAAAGTTCGGACCGAATCTAGAAGGATAGTGAGAGATTGTGCTGGTTTAACAGGCGTCATGTTCACCCCAGACTGTAGCGCTTTACGAAAAAGAGGAAGATCGTCCGTGTGGTTCCTACTTCTTGAGTCGGCCTTTTTTGTTTATTTTCATCCTAGTATAGACTATACAGTTTTGAATACTTAAAGTTATAGATAATTTTATATCCAAATTTTATCTTAAACACCCGATGGAGCTTTTCACGGCTTTGAAATTTACGTTGGAACATAAAATTGACATCGTAAGAGCCTGCGCCCCTAACGGCAATATGTTGTTCTTCTTCGTGAAAATATGTATGGACATCAATTGAATTGCGTACGTACGCGTCATAATACTTCATTTCCCCTGACAATGGCCTTATTAATATGGGGAACTAAAATCTCATCTACCCGTGTAGTCCGTAAAGTAATTTTTTTTTATAAATGAAGATACTTAATCAGGAAGCAAATAAAGAAAAATATTCCAACTTCTTTTCTCTACTTTTCCTGAAAGGCGATAAACACTAAAGACATATTTTCTATTATCACTGAGACCCAAAAACTTACTTTACGGTATCGGTGAAGCAGAAGCCGAACCCATGGTTTTACTCAACGTTATCCTGCATACAAATGGTACGACTTGACAACAGCAATAACAGCAAGTAATATCCGTGAGAATTATTATTATCAATATTCATCTCACAACCACTGACGATTACGAGAAACTATTAAAATTTCACAATGCCACTCCACGGCGCCCCAGCCACCTTCACATCCATCATGAGTTTCGCTTGTTTGACGGTCACAAGTTCGCAGCACACTTTATTGTGGCCGATGAAGGTGTATTTGTTTTGTTATCAAGAACATCGTTTTGTGTATCGTCTGGAGTAGGCACCAAGTGCAGAGCGCTCGAACACTTGTATCTTCCAATTCGCAATTCTACAATCAAATCACTACTCGCATGCATAATGGGAACCCATGAAGAATGGAACGTTCGCGAGTAGACACTTTATAAAAGTTATGGAAGGGGTTTACTAGTTATGTGTACTGTTTTTTTCTATTTTATTTCGAAGGTTGGAGAGCACCTCATCTGGATAGTCTGTGTTAAAAAAGCAAAAATTTCACATTTAGTTTGTTCAGATGTTTTTTTGTTTTGCTTATTATTTGTTGTATTCTCCTATAGTGCTTTTAATTGAATTCGAAATACTATCCGTCAAGTTATAAGTGAGATTTCGGCTTATCAAATAGGACTTAAGTTCGCCTTTTTTAATTTCGGGAGACCTTTCCTGAAGGATGTAATTTGTTTTGCCCTAATTTCTTATTGGTTTGTTATCTATAAATTCTTACTAGTTTTACATATGTACGTTGTCATAATAACGCTACTGCTAGAAATTAGAAGCGAAAGCAATAAACATTTACAATTCAACTGCATCTACAAATTTATAGAAAAATATATTAAAAACGAAATGACTATATCAGTAGAAAAAGCAGATAGAGAAAAATAAACTCAAATTTAATAGCAATTATTTTGCATCTTTTTAACTGCTTTTAACATGACTTTTCAATTAAAGATAAAGTACATTATGAATTCAACAAATCCTTATTAAACGCTTGACCATTTCGTTTTTTCTACATGCCCACCCTGTGTACTATGAGATTAGTTTTTCGGCAAATGTTTTCCGTTTTTCATATTTGTTTCAAATGTTTAAATTTCTATTTGGTAACATGATTTCTTTTCCGATCGACGTTTGCTAGGGTATTTTAGTTTGGATAATTCACGGGTAATATTTGCTTTATATATTACAACGCAAATTATTAAGATAGCGACTGTACGCCTTATCTTATATGATATCATATCGGGACCAAAAAAAAAAAAAGAAATATAAAAAAGATGATGTGTATATTAAAGGGGGATATGGACTAATTTAAGTAACTAATAGTGTCGAGCGTGGCCGCCGTGGTGTAGTGGGTAGAGTGCGACGCTCACACGCCTAAGGGTCTAGGTTCGATTCCCAGCTCAACACCAATTTTTCGAATATTTCACTGCACCACCCCTTCCGAGCTGCTGACAACACTCAAAGAGTAATAACTGTCTAAGAAAGCTTCTCAAATTTCGCCGTTCGGAGTCGGCAAAAAACTGCAGGTCCCTTCTACTCGTGAGAGAAAGGTAGCGCACACGTCACGAGTAGTTGATGAGCAAGCTAGGCTCAGATCCCCCTCTGGACTGTAGCGCCAATAATTATTATTAATAGTGTCGAGCGTGCGATAATGAAGAATCGTCAAATAGGAATTATGTTCAATCTACATTCAGGTATGTAGTGTTTTATTCTGCTCAAAAAACAAAAAAAAAAAATCCATTTATATACATGTCTTAATAGAAATGTGATTTTTTGACTTTTATAAAGCAACGAGATGTTGACAAAAGTCAAAGTATTTTTGCAAACTTTTTTTAAGTTAGTAAAGTTTCTTGAAATCACAAAGTACTCATACAAAAACAAATACATCAAGAAGACAAAAGCACAATACACGATAATCACATTGTGCTGTGTTAAAGTTCTCATATTCAATCAATGCTTTTTGACTTAATTTCGTATAGAAATGCGAAACTTATTTGAAAATCATAAAAATCGAAAGTAAAAAAGAAACGAATTTCGCAAAAGCTAGAGATGTCACTAATGGATCTAATTCTACCACCCACTCTTCGAGCCAAAATCCTAATTGAAGGAAAACATGGATTAGTGATTAGGTTATGAGACCAGACAAATCTTTTTGGAACCGAACTTAAATTTTATGTCACAATTTTGAATTGTGAATTTTCGTATGTGATTTTCAAATAAAAAAATTATATTTCTTGGCTGTTAGAGCAGTTGCATTCTCTTAGCACACTGATGGTCATGTTCAACTATTTATATAAGAAGAACATATAGAACAATCAAAAGTTTGTCGTTACATAGAAGGTTTTGTTTCAGTAGAAATTTAAACCACGTAAAAGGGAAAAAAATAATTATAAATATGTTATTTTGATTTTATTGTTTAAGGAATTTGATAGTATAAAAATGAATGTGTGTACGTTATTTCAGATTTATTCTATCAAAAACGTGTGCTTTAATAGAATGAGAGATTATATATATTGATAAGAGCTTCTATTGTAAGAAATCTTTTATCAGTCTCCGGAATGTGAGTCAAATTGTTGAACATAATAATAAATGGATAAGCAATCTAACATAACATTTATTTATATAAATTGACTTATTTATCAAGTAATACTATTATTAAAGTGAATTCATGTAAAATTTCATATAAATGAGATTATTAATTCACGTTTTATCTCTAGTTAAACAGAATTATAATGGCAACTGAGACGATGATGGGGAAAATTAAAATTAAATTTGTCAATAAGCAAGGAAAAAGTCAAAAAACTATTCATGAAGAGATGGTGGCTGTTTACCAGGGTTCCGCACCTGCATTATCAAGTGTGCAGAAGTGGTCAAGTGAGTTCAAGAGAGGCAAAGAGAGCATAGAAGACAAGCCCCGCTCAGCCGCCCCGGCTACTGCTTGTACGGGAGGAAGCATCAAAGAAGTCGAAAAACTTGTTCTTGAGGATGCCCGAATAAAGGTGAAAATGATGGCAGAGATCACTAAGCTTTCAACTGGTACCATTCACACCATTCTTCATAACCATCTTAACCTTTCCAAGGTCAGTGCAAGGTGGGTGCCACGAATGCTCACAGCGCCTCAGAAAAAAGTGAGAATCGCATGCTGTAGAAAGCTTTCGGGGATGTGTAGTGAGAACGCGGACGGTGTTATAGATCGAATTGTTACTGGGGACGAAAAATGGGTTCACCACTATGACCCTGAAAGCAAACAAGAGTCCATGCAGTGGCATAAAAATCGAATAGACCCCTCAAGGAAGTTCAAAGTCACTCCGTCTACCGGGAAGCTCGTGACCACAGTTTTTTGGGACTCAACAGGAATCTTGCTCGTTGAGTACAAAAAAAAGGTGAAACCATCACCGCCACATCCTACGCTTCCACTTTGAATAATTTGAGGGAGGAAATTATGGTAAAAAGAAAAGACGAGGTAAACTCGCAGCGGGTGTGTTGCTTCTTCATGACAACGCTCCTGTTCACACGGCACGAGTTTCCAATCAAACACCCACCCTATAGTCCAGACCTTGATCCTAGTGATTATTTCCTGTGTCTGGATTTGAAAAAATGTCTTCGTGGATTTTCACATGATGAAGAACTCAAGTCGGCAAAAGATGGGTATTTTGCAGAAAAAGAGGAAATTTATTTTTTGAGGGTTTGAAAAAGCTTATCTCAAGATGTAACAAATGCATTGATGTTAGGAGAGATTATATTGAAAAATAAAAACAATTTAAATTGAATTCGCATTTTCCTTCATATCGATACCGAGAATATATTGAACGTCCCTCGTACGTGTGCTATAGAAGTTTACTCTCCCCATAAATAGTAATTGTTGGCGCTACAGTCCAAAGGGGGACCAGGGCCCCCTGAGTGTTGTCATCTCTCTCTCCATATGAGACGCTAATTTTAGAACACCTATTACATATAAAATACTGCAAATAAATTATTATGCATGTATGGGTAATAAAATACCATTTTTGGCACACTGCGATCACCTAAAATTTAACATTCATTTGCACTTCTAAATACGTATAGCTGACAGCTAGTGTTCAGTCGCCCATAAAGTATAAAAAATCCATACTCAGTAGTACCTTATACAAGTTATTCTATTCTTCTTAGATTACACATCTTATTTTGATAAGGTCATTGTTCCGATTTTATTTTTCTATTGTATTTTATTTTATTCTTCTATTCTATAGAACATACATATCTCAGTTTCATGCACTTTGTAGATAGTTTCATCAAATTTATAGACATCAACCTAAAACCATAAGAAAGGAGATCAAAAATATTTTATCGTAAAACACTAGCTTCATCGTCAAAGTTAAAATAAATTAAGCGCCATCGCCTAGGTTGCCATGCCATCTTCTTCTAAAAAATAAATGCTCACAAAATCATTCATTGCGTTCATTTATTCATTAGCAAAACTGTCTATAGACCGAGGTTCACATTTTTATATGTGTCTCTCGAATATCATTTTATCGGAAAGCATAAGCGAGTGAAATGATTTATAAGCAACAGAATCCTTATTAAAATTTGCGTTTTCTGTAATATTTGCTTAATTCAACGTTTGCGTTTGATCCTCAAACAAAAGTAAAAGGTACATTTTTCCGAAATTCAATTTCAGTAAGAAAACTTCTCATGTCACCTGTCCCCGTTTGAGCTAAACACATCCCACGGCGATCTAGAACTTTGCTAACTAACGAGTTTAAGTTCAAAACTTTTAGTTGGTCACGGCGATTCAAAGGTCGACTTCAATAAGCAATAAGAGTTTAGAATTCTTTCGAAAGTAGTCCACACGCTAGAGAGCGGAAGGTAGGTTTCAAAGAATCCTGACTTTATCATGTTTTAAAAAATTTGTTTTGCTTTGAACTTCCGTGTATATTCTCACTCTGAGGTATGAACTGGGGTACGGCTAACAAAGTCGAGCGATGCTTTTTTTTTACAGATATTTGGATACCGTTCCTTTTTTTTAATGATTTTAAGCTTATTATGATTTAAAGGGTTCCTACAGTATGATATCTCACTCAAATGAAACACAAACAAAACAGCTTTAAACATTCATAAGTAACACAATAATTACTAAATCTAATTTCATTCATTTGCAGTCAAACAATTATTTTTAATCCACTCTTATATTCGAAAAGGTAAAAAAAATATATAATAGTTTTAATAATAATAATTGGATGGCGCTACAGTCCACAGGGGCCCAGGGCCTAGCTTGCTCATCAGCTACTCGTGTTCTGCCCGCTACTGTTCTCTCACGAGTAGAAGAGACCAATAGTTTTTGCCTACTACGAACGGCGAAGTTTAAGAAGCTTTTTCTTAGACAGTTATTACTCCTTGAGTTTGTCAGCAGCTCGAAAGAGGTGGTGCAGTGAAAAATTCGAGGTATTCGGCCGGGAATCGAACATGGACCTTCGGCGTATAAGTTTCGCACTATACCCACTGCGCCACGGCGGCCAAAAAAAAGGTATATAGGCTCAAAAAATTTGAAATGATGTCACAAAGTAGAGAGATATTGATGTAAGTATCAAATTATAAAACACCTTATTTCCCTCATATAATGGGACGAAGAGATCCATCTTCAGGTTTTTACTGGTATTGGAGTGGATTGGTTTAAAATAGGTCCTACATTTAGTCATATAATCCTTTAAACCGTTAAAAATGTACACACATACACATACACTCAAACTATAGCTCAAATCACTCTTTCTACAGATAAGATTTCAAATAAATTGAAATAAATACTTCATTTTCTCTTCATTTATTGTTTAGATAACTAACCACAATCCAAACACACAAAAATTTTCCATGGGTAAGCTAAAACTCGACGTTATCAATACTGCGCAACACATCATTCCAGCGTTTTGTTGTTTGCTTTCCAAATAAACTCCAAGTAAATTTAAAAGCTAGAAGGTGAGTGGAACTAACTACTTTGTTGAAATGTCAATTAGTTTTTGTGAAGCGTCGGTTGCATGTAAAAGGTGTGCAGATAAAAGTTACTGAATATTACGTTTTATTTGGACCTTTGTCCTTTAAAGAAAAAAGCAGAAGTTGAAAGCTTTTGATTAATTGTATTTTTTTGTCATAGGATAACAGCTGGGAAGTTGATTACTTTTAAAAATAATAGGATAAGATTGTTTTGGTTTCATCGATTTGTTATTGGTTCAAACAAATCAAATTATTAACAATTGATAAAATGATTAAAATGCGGTCAAACATTAATTTCAAAGAGTTTTGTCTTGAACTGCCACATATGATTTGAAATTTGAAAGCATGAAATTTGGAATAAATAAATTCAAAAACATTCAAAACAAAACTTATTTTATCAATGCATTGGTTCTTGTTACCAATATATTAATTTATTGTGAAAACCTTTTCTGTCACAGAAATCCGTTCTGGAAAGTGTATCGGTTTTAGTGCGGAGTTGCCTAAGTAACCGAATAAAAAAACATTAAAATAAAACAAAATTTCGAAGAAAAAAATCTAGATTAAAAAAAAAATCTACGGAGAACAAATATTAACACGAAGCATTTGGAAGGAATGCAGGAAGAGCTGATTTCCAGTGACAACACGGAAATCAGCGAAGACGACATGGGTAGCAAAAGAAGGAAAACCATGAAGCCGCAGCCGCAGTTTAAAAGGTGGTTGCGTAGTAAGAAGAAACATAAATGCACAAAAAATGACGAGGTTGCGATGTACAGCGGAAACGGGAATGTCTCGCTTCGTCCAATGCCGAAGACCAAGCCGCCGAAGAATAAGAATAAGCCGACAAAATAGTAGAAAAAGAACAACTGGAGCCGTTCATTTAAACACTCCAACTTAAATTGGAGGCCAGAAAGAAGCTGGCTAATGAAAAAGAGGGAGAGAAGTCACAGCAAAAGCTGCATTAACCCAAGCAGAAACAACCACAGGACCATCATTAACAACATCTACAGCAAAAACAACATCATCAACAACAACACCAAGAACAAGAAAAACAGCAACAACATAAGCAGGAGCAACAGCAGAAGCAAAAAGAACAACAACAGCAGAAGCAGCAACATCATTCAATCTGAAAACAGAATTTTAAGAAAAGGTTGCCGCCGATCAACGTAATCGGAATGGACGCACCAGATACTATAAAGGTATTAAAAAATAACGGAAATCAAAAACAAACTGTTCACTGTTTATCAGTGGAAGGAAGCAAAAGTAGCGGATTCAAGGCCGATGCCAAGAACTCCAGCCAAACCTGTTACGCCGGTCATCTCTTACGCCCAGATGGCGTTTGGTAGACGATCGGCACAACAAACAGTGCCAAAAGTAGTACTGGTACCGGTACAAGCTCAGCATATGGGCTTCGCGCCACTGTTCTCCATGATGGCGGCTGGGTCGGGTGCGTATTCGTTTTAATGGATACGCCAGTAGCTGGAGACCTTTCGATCCTAGCGGTGAATGCAAATTCACTTGTTAGGATCGAAGGAAGGTTAATATTATTTAACCTGTTGGAGACCCATAAGCCTGATGTGATAATGGTTAGCGAAACTAAGGTAAACCAGAAACACAAAACATTCGCCATAACATCGTGTATTGCGGTGAGGTGCGAAATTACGATGTACTGGAAACGTGTATTGCGTGCATTTCTCTCCAAGGTGGGGAAAAATTGTACGTGGTGGCGGCCTATGCACCAGATGCATCTCGGTCCGCAAACTTCATTTTGGAGCTCGAAACTCTCTTTCGAAAACTTCGTTTATGCTCAGACTATAACTATTTTGTTGTCGCCGGCGAGAAAGAAATAGTGTAATTCTGTGTCAAATCCCAGGGGAAATTCACTCCTTGAGTGGTTGACGCAGCACTCCATTAAATTCAAGCTGAATTTGTTTGCAACCGATGTACCGTCCTTTCCCAGAAGTGGATCTTATCTAGATGCAATGCTTATTGACAGACGATTTACGTTACAGAACGAAAACATAGAGGCCAGGAACTGCATAGCAACAGTGGAGTACAACAGAGATCACTGTGGGCTTGCTGCAGTTATTCGGTTCCCGAACGAGATGGTAGAACTAGAAGAATTCGCGGAAGCGTACCCTTACAATTATTGTAAGGCTCATTCTCGGCGTTTCTCCAGAGTTCTATCCAGAGAATTGCATTCGAATGACTTAGCGCCACCCTCGAGAAGAAATCTTATGAACGAGGAGATTGACAGGTTCCTCATACAAATGGACACTACGATAAAACGTACTATGGACAATACGATTCCCAAAGTATCACCGAGAACAGCTACATCTATCGGAATGATACTATCGACGCAATGCACGTGTAAAAAAGCAGACTGCTGTCGAGAATCAAGACACTTTAAAGACGATTTACAGACCGAGACGAACAGGTACTAAGGTCGCTAAGGTCGCAAATGAAAAACCTCCAGAGTTTGATTCGGTTGCATTACAGAATTACAGAATTATCATCAATTCATATTGGGGGAATATGAATCGAGCTGTTCATTCAAAGGGGCCGGGAATGTTCCCCCAGATCAACCGGCATAGAACCAATTATGGTCACAATGAACCTATTACAAGGTGTATAAAAACATTTAATGATCTTTGCAACGAATTTGATTTTAGCTGGCCGCGATTAGAATTTAAAAACAGGATTTTTGCATCGTATTTGAATTAATATTATTTATTGAAGTAATCTGTAAGACGATAAGAGTCGGTAGATGATACTTAGTCGCTCAGCAAACATCTGCTGTGTAAAGCGATACTGAGAGTTAACACTTAGATAACGTAGTGTTTTGTGTTACTCTGTGATGGATATAAGATAAAAAAAAAATATAATCTTCGGAAGGAGGGATCATAACGACATAGAGGCTGTTCGACTGGGTAGAACAAGCGACAATGCAAACATACTGACTTCAGTCGGCATCGATCCGGATAAGACCGTGCTGGATAATGAGTTCTTCGTGGTTGAGGATGCCCAAGAGAAGGTTGGAGCCGTAGGCCAAACACGACTTGGAAAACAGAGCCTTGCTTAACCATTACCACTTTCCAAATGAAATACGGCAGTGACGTTCTGAGAATAATGGTTTCACCAGGATCTACCAGTCTATCACCAAGTTTTCAACTGGTACCATTCACACCATTCTTCATGACCATACTAACCTTTCAAAGGTCAGTGCAAGGTATGTGCCACACAGCGCCCCAGAAAAAAGTGAGAATCGCATGCTGTAAAAAGCTTTTGGAGATGTGTAGTGAGAACGCGGATGGTGTTATAGATCGAATTGTTAATGGGGGCGAAACATGGATTCACCACTATGACCCTGGAAGCAAACAAGAGCCCATGCAGTGGCATAACAAAGGAACAGACCTCCCGAAGAAGTTCAAAGTCACTCCGTCCACCGGGAAGCTCATGACCACCGCAGAGCGCACACCGATGTGGTTTTATTCTGCCGGAAGCGTTCTTGTACCTGGACCGACTTGACTTGATCCAGGATGCAGAGGGATGTCCACTTCTCTACCACGTTGTAAGACCGACTGCTGCTCTACGAGGGCAATGTAAGAATCGTAAGTCATCAGCGAAAGCTAGCAATTGAACTGACTTCTGGAAGATCGTGCCTCTGGTGTTGACTTGCACGATTTTCTGAAAACGAAATCTTTCTTGTGGACCGAGCACACGACGCTGAGATTCCACTCATCGGGCATGCTTTCCTTCGACCATATCTTACAGATGAGCTGGTGCATGCGCCCAACCAGTTCATCTCCAGCTGCTTTAAATAGTTCTGCGGGTAGTCCCGCTCCAGCAGCTTTGTCCGACATCAGCTTGGATATTGCTATCTTCACCTCGTCTAAGTCGGGTGGACGAAATTCTGGTCTATCATCGTCCAAATGGGGTGGTAAATACTGCCTAACAGCGGAATTGGTGTGTCATCGCCGTTAAGGTGTCTGCAGAATTGATCCTTTCAGATTCCCAGCCCAGACTGAGACTCTACGACAAGTTGTCCATTTTGATCCCAGCAGGGATTACAACTTTTCATTTCCTCGACCGCACGCTGCTCATGCTCCTTCTTCTCTGTTCGTAGAGCTCACGAACAGCCCTCGTTGTTCGATGCAGCGTTGCCTTATAGGCGTCTTATTTGGCTGCATGTGCTTGCCTGCACAAGTCGTCAAACCATGGGTTCCTTCTGGGTGGTGACGTGAAACCCAGTACATCAGTGGCAGCTTCTTTGGTGGTTTCTTGACATCGTTTTCAGTCTTCTTCTATGGTCAGTGCAAGCAGCGTCGAACTCTGAGTGAGTTTCAGGGAGACTCGGTTGGCAAAGTTCCTAGCGATTTTTTGCGATTGTAGCTTTCAAATCGTTTCGGCCTGTCTCGACTCCGTTGCTTTTTCGATATCCGGGCTCTTATCTTGGTTACAACAATGTGATGATCCGAGTCGATGTTTGCACCTCTGAAGGTTCGGACATCGAGAATGCTAGGGGAGTGTCTGACGTCGATCGCAACGTGATCAATCTGGTTGACGGTGGATTGATCAGGGGATCCCCAGGTAGCTTTGTGGATGTCCAGGTGTGGAAACCGCGTGCAAGCTATAGAGAGGTTCCGCCCCGAGGCGAAGTCCAACAGCCTGAGTCCGTTTCCGGATGTGTTGTCAAACAACCAAAGATGACTTAAAGAATTAGAAAAAATAGAAAATAAAAAAATACATATTAAAAACAGAAACAAACCTTGTGAAAACCATGTTGATACACACGTAGTATTGTGTAAAAAGCGATGGGAAACTCCAACTACTTCTTTAGGGCCGATATCGAAAAAAGCTTTCACTGTCAGAAAAGATTTAATACAAGCCAACGCGCCTTGTGTGAAATGTGAGACTTTATTAAAATCATTTGTTAGAGGCAAGATTTTCCAAAATTCATTGTCGTTGCTGACTTACATCAATGATATTGAATTGATTGAACGAACGAAAAGAACCGTTAGTAAAGAATCTATTATAACAGGTCTCGTGTTTAACGAGTGAAGAATTAAGAATTTGTTGTCATTATGGATCGATGTACAGCACTGTGCAAAATACTAGCACTATGTTCGACTGTCACTATTATGCTAATTACTTTTTCCTATGGACATGCAGGAGCCTGTCATCATCTTGTCATTAAAAAATATTAAATGTGCAAAATAATAGCAATAGAGCGTTTTCGAAATGTACACCAGTCTTTTAATTTTTTTTTGTTATAAACTTATTCTACACATATTATTGTAATGATAATATTTCAAAGTGCAACGTTGTTAGCAAAGTAAAATGGGTCGCGGTGTACATTCTACTCCCGAGAAACGTGCTTAATAAAAAAATGCTTTCTGCGCGTAAAACTTACAAATTTATGAATGAAATTGTTGGGTGCTCAAATAAAATGATCGCAAATACCAAAAAATACGCTCAACAGGAAGAAAAAAGGGGAAGAAAATCGAAACTAACCCCCGCCGATGAAAACAAAAAGTAAGATTAGTCCAACGTAACCCGTTTATGAACGCTAGGAAAATAAAAGAGGAGTAGTAATTTACCTTCGGTGACATCAACAATAAGAAGAAAGCTGGTAAAGAAGAATTTACCTGCCAGGCGTCTCAGAAAAGTACCACTACTGTCAAAAATTAACCTACAGAAACGAACCAAATTTGCGAAAGAACACCTGAACTGGGAACCTTCTAAATGGCGCAATATATTATGGACGGACGAATCTAAGATAGTTTTATTTGGTACTCTTGGGACGAGGATATTTGTTCGCAGGCAGAAAAATCAAAAGTTTCAAACGGAGTGTGCTATCAAGACTGTAAAGCACCGCGGGCCAAAAACGTATTCATATTATGGTACTGGTCCAATTTTTTGGACCATTTTATGTCAGCATAATGAGGGAAACTATGCTACCTTACGCAAAGTGAAATATGCCGCTTAGATGGATTCTACAGCATGATAATGGCCCCAAACATATGAGCAAACTGTACAAACAATTTTTTCTAAGCAATGGAGTTCAAGTTATGAAGTGGCCGCCTCAGTCTCAGGACCTGAATCCCATTGAAAACCTTTGGACAGATGTTAAGAAAGTTGTATATGAAGCAAAACTCAAAAATACAAAACAGCTATGGGATGTTGTGCAGGTTCGTGGAGGAATATCCCTGTTCAGTGATGTCAGGGCTTAATCGACTCCATGCCACGACGTTGTGACGCTGTACTTAAAAATAAAGGTTATACGACCAAGTACTAACCCAATAAAAAAAATGAAAGCACACAACTTTTCTTTGCCATTGGCTTTTACCTCATATTCATGAATTTTTGATCTTGGTGGTATTATTTTGCACACACCGAAATTCGGTGTTATTAAGGATAACGGGCCTTTTCTAAGTTCAAAATGCACTTGTGTTTTCTTATTTTGCCTATAGTTTTTATTACTAATGGAATAAGGATGTTGTGCATCACAAATATGATGTGCTTACATGAAGGTAGGAAGCAAAATAGTGAAATTATTGTGACAAGGATGAAGACGGTGTTATTATTTTGTACAATGGTGTACTACATCGGCGTCGCTGATTGTTTTTTTTTTATTAGTAAGTACGTACCATAACCGATCTAGAGCGATTCTGTGCTCTTTGGTTGCATTCATGTAATATAAGCTCATGTAAATATTGATTTATTAAAAGAACTTGTAACCTATACCTTATGGAGAGAATATATCTTCATTTTAAAGCTAACAAAGAGGCCAAACTATGCATCCGTTCCGATACATAATACATACAAAAATCAGGCGCTTATTATTTCTTTTGAGACTTGCTCATCTTAACTCACATGCAGGGGGTCCATAACAGCTTCATCGCATCACATGAACTGACAAGAGATTCAAGGCATCAGATGGAAATGTCCCAAACGGCAATAAGGAATGAGTGACTCACTTCGGCACGAAATAAAGAACAATATGTATATGAGTTTCCCATCTCGTAGCCTGCACTCGCTTTCCCATGAGCTGCATATGAAATCAGTTATGTCGTTAAGATGAAAGCACCGCGCGCAGACACCGCCTCAGTGATTAATTCGATTTTCATCGGTTCAGAGAATGCTTTCAATTTAATCTAAATACGCCAGAAGACGTAGATCTGTGTTCTCCGAGGACGGACGCGAGAATCGCAACGGATTCCACGACAAACCTATAAACATACCATACTCATGGAATTTTTTGGAAAAAAAAATTCGTTTTGTGGTATTTAATTTCACTTCATTTCCGTGGGCAACAGATGCAAAGTGGCAATCAGTGCAAACTCAATCTGCTGTGGGATCAATTTCGCAGTTGGACGAAAGCAGTGAACGAAGATGGACTACCGCTAAAAAGTACAAATGAAAACAAAAACATTGTTGTAGCAGGAATATTCAATTCATTAATTGATTTATTCTGAAGTGGGAACAAAATATTTCTATTAGGAATGTATATGTCAAGCAACTTGGTCAATTCAAGGATTATTTTAAGAGATGACAAAAAATGACATTTTCCATGTTGAACCAATAACAAGCTTTTTTCCAGTGTCGGCGACATTATTGGGCCAAATTTTTTCGTCGACTATAACTATTGTCATGGTATTGTAAACGGTCAGCTTTATCGCGCACTTACTACCGATAGTTTTTTACCCAAATAAGAAGATATAACCTTGGACATTATGTGGATTCAGCAGAAAGCTACACAGCACTCGTTTCAATCGATGTATGATGAACTTGCTATCTCAAGAAATAGAGCAGTTAATTGTTGACATCGTTCCTGCTATTAACGCGGCTTGAATATATTTTGTGGGGCTAAGTTAAGTCATTGATTTTTGCAAATAACTCAATGAGGTTAGTAGAGTTCAGAGCCAGATTGTTGAATGCACTTTAAGCCAATAGTAAATTTTTCTAAATATTTCAAATGGTTTCAAAACGTTGTCAAGTGCTTTTTGGAAAACACTTTGTATAAGCGTCCAAGAACCCAAACTTGGATTTCTTATGTGGGAGTTAGTGTCACGTAAAAACTGAACTGTTGCTCCTCTTATAGTAATATAAAACGCGGTATTATTAAAATAATTCCTCTTATGTGACGTTAACAGGCTTTGTTACATTTGCAGGGTGAAGCTGTGGATATATATATAAATTGATTTATTTATCAAGTAATACTATTATTTTAGCGCATTCATGTAAAATTTCATATAAATCTGATTATTAATTCGCGTTTTATCTCTAGTTAAAAAGAATCATAATGACAACTGAGACGATGATGGTGAAAATTGAGCATCGCGCTGTAATTAAATTCCTCACTAAGCAATAAAAAGTCGAAAAAACTATTCATAAAGAGATGGTGGCTGTTTACCAAGGTTCCGCACCTTTATTACCAACTGTGCAAAAGTGGTCAAGTGAGTTCAAGAGAGGCAGAGAGAGCATTGAAGACGACCTCCGCTCCGACGCCCCGGCGACTGCTAGTACGGAAGAAAGCATCAAAGAAGTCGAAAAACGTGTTTTTGGGGATTCCCGAATAAATGTGAAAATGATGGGAGAAACCACCAAGCTTTCAACTGGTACCATTCACACCATTCTTCATGACCATATTAACCTTCCAAAGGTCAGTGCAAGGTGGGTGCCACGAATCATAATGACAGCGCCTCAGAAAAAAGTGAGAATCGTATGCTGTAAAAAGCTTTTGGAGATGTGTAGTGAGAACGCGGACGGTGTTATGGATCGAATTGCTACTGGGGACGAAACATGGGTTCACCACTATGACCCTGAAAGCAAACAAGAATCCATGCAGTGGTATAAAAAAAGGAACAGACGCCCTGATGAAGTTCAAAGTCATTCCGTCTGCCGGGATGCTCATGGCCACAGTTTTTTGTGACTCAAAGGGAATCTTGCTCATTGAGTACAAAAAAAAAGTGAAACCATCAACGCCACATCCTACCTCCTCCTTCTCCCACTTCGCATAATTTGCGGGAGGAAATTCCGGATTTGAAAAAATGTCTTCGTGGAAAAAGATTTTCGGATGATGAAGAACTTAAGTCGGCAATAAATGGGTGTTTTGCAAATTTAGTTTTTGTTGAGAGTTTAAAAAAGCTCAAGATGTAACAAATGCATGGAAGTTAGGGGAAAATAAAATAATAATATAATATAACATTGAAAAATAAAAACAATTTAACTTCAATTTGCATTTTTCTTCATATCGATAGCAAGAATATATTGATCAACCCTCGTATGTTATGCGTTTATTTCTGGCAAGAAAAATGAATAATTTCCTAGAGCTAAGTTTTTTTTTTGGTTTTGTTAATATATTATTTTTTTTTAGTTTTGGCATTGCTAATTTTGGCAGAAGTTGATGGGCCACAATACCAACAAGGAGGCAAAACGGGGTCGCACTGAATTTAGGGTAATTACGCCTGTGGTGGAACAAGATTTTTTAGCGAGTCATCTAATTTAATGTACATAATTTTGGTGATGTGCGCCAATTTCTGTTAATTTTAGTGAGTGTTCTTGGTACGTTTAAAGAAAATGGAACCAGCTTCAAAAAGCATAGATTTTTCTTATCTGCACAGTAGCTCGAAAACATTAGAATGGTTTAAAAAGTTACAAATATTGTCCAAGGGATTTTTTTCAATGACTGATTACTTTGTGCGTTTCTCAAAGAAATGTAAAGAATTCTCAAAAAGTTAAAACACGATAACGACTTGTTTGGATTTTTTAAAAGCCATATGAGTGTTTTTCAAAAAAACACATAAAAATTCAGAAATATGCATGAAATCTTTATTTGAATCGATAGTACGGTCCATACAATTTAATGCTTGAAGATTATTTTATGCAAATGTTGACCTTGACTGCGCCTCAAATAATCCATCCGCTTAGTCCAATTTTGGCAATCTCTTTCCAACATTTCGGCCGGTATCTCACGAATAAATTCTTCAATGTTGTCTTCCAATGCGTCAATCGAAGCAGGCTTGTCATTATAGACATGAGCTTTAACATAGTCCCACAAAAAATAGTCTAAATTCGTTAAATCGCACAATCTAGACGGCCGGTCCCGAACGTGAAATAAAATGTTCACCAAACTCGCCTCTCAATAAGTCCATTATTGCGCGTGCTGTGTGGCATGTGGCACCGTCTTGTTGAAACCACATGTCATGCAAGTCAAGCTCTTGCATTTTGGTCAAAAAAAAGTTGGATATTATCTCACGGTATCGCTCACCGCACCAAACTGTGACTTTTTCTGGATGCATTGGAAGCCCTTGCAATGCTTCTGGCTGATATTCACTCCAAAATTGAAAATTCTGCTTATTTACGTACCCATTGAACCAAAAATTGAACTGACCATAAAATGGAAGAAGCTCGCGATGAATTTTCTTATCAAAGCACGCATTTTGATAATAAAATTTAATAATTTGCAAGCGTTGTTCGTATGTAAGACCAAACTGAATATATTTGACAGTGAAACAAAACACGAAATGTGCGTCAGCAGTCAGTTTAAACCAGTGTTGCCAAAAAGATAATCACCCTTTATCTGAGACGAACTCGAGGTGTATTTTCGAAATGCCATTGCTTCCATCGCTTACAATTATACCAGGTTTCTTCAGCGCAAATAGCAAACAATTCTTCCACCAAATGGAGCGTTACTAGACTTATACAAAAAAAAAAAAAAAAAAACACGATAAAAGCTTGGTTTATATTTCTATAGGATAACGTAATATAAGTTGTTCGATAAAATCATCGTTACAACAAAAAAAAAAACAAACAAAATTCAAACAAACGTGATCAAAGCCGAAAACGAATTCAATGTCTGAATATTTAAACAAATAGAAAAACATTTGGCATTTCTCAGCCAAGCCCAAAGTCTAGATAGTGTGACACAGCATTGCAATCATATCCACATTCATCACATACCCTACCACAGTCTATTCAACTGTTTTGTCATCCGCTCACACCTAAAATTACAACAATTGAACGAAATTGTGGCTCCCATTCTCCAAATCCAATCGACTTATGACTGTCCGTGCTGCATATCAATTCTTTCTGCCTTAAATTACACACACCTACCTTGGCGCTATATAATAGATATATAGAAAAATATATATATATACATATATATAGATCTGTATCCCGAATCAGCTGTATCATATAAATCCTTAAGAACGTTCTATACATTCGCGAATAAATGACGCCACACACTCGCACTCACGCACGACGTGCACTCATTCAACACACCAATTAGACTTGTTTTATTCAATCTATTTTATTTGAAGCCCGGGCACATCCGAAGAACAAGAAAAATCTCCGACTGACAGTGACAAAGGTCGCTAGTATGGCGATCGATTAGTTTGACTATTTTTTTGTATTAGTTTCCCTCAGCGAGAAATAATTCAAACCGAAGTTGAAAACTCACAATCCGGTAAAACGGAACAAAACAGAAAACCACTAGAACTTTTCAACACCCAATTGAATCCCGGGTCGAAGCAAGTGCTGAGAGGGTATCGAGGGCAGAGGACACGCGATGGCGATGCCGTGTTTTTGTTTTACAGTTCGCGAGCACCTCCCTTCAAAAGCGATTAACGACAACGGAATTTGAGCACTATTTCCGGGAGACACCCGATGCCACCACTAAAAACGATCTCAACAGCACCCGCTAATTATTAATCGCTGTTGAGTTTTAGATGGCAAGGCGGCGTTGGCTGCGATGATGCCAGACAACGAAAACAAAATTATCGACACTGATAACTATGAGACCGCAATACGACTGCTGCGCGAATAAACTGATCAGTGAAACTCAGAACGACTGCTGTCGACTGCCTTCAGTAGCTGAATTGTGGGGTCTCTGTCTCCGTGACTGAGGAGACCACATCGTCGTATTGGACTTCGTTACGAGACGAAGAGCGATTGAGAGAGCGAAAAAAACGGGTTGTCTTGTAACTTAAGACTCTCCGCAGCGGTGTACTACCAGCCACTGGAATCTTGAGGTTATCACTGGAGCTATGCGTGTGCCTCGCTTCTTTTTTTAGTGATGTTCTCTAAATGCTAACTCCAGACCTCAAGACCTATGCGCCCAGTCGATACAGGGGGAATTGGAACTTGACGTAAGACAATAGCTGGAAGAAGGTCTGATGAAGTGGCGACTATAGGTTGTTGGTTATCGGCTGTCATCTATAGCGGTAACGCTCGTACACTGCAGTCAGCAATTAACATGCGAGTTGCGTTTGCAGGTTTTAAGGTGAGACTGCGACGAGGAGTTATTGTCTTTGTTGCTTTGTTTCATCAGTTAGGAAGCGGGGGAGTGAAAGGTGTTTATGTTCAACGAAAATTATGGAGAAGTGTAAACAATCACAACAGTGTGTCAGTAATACAATCCATAAAAATGTCTGTTAGGTGTTGATTGCCTCAAAAAAAAATGGAAAGGAAGGCGTATGAAGGGGTCATTATGACAGAAAACATTTTTAAATGCAATTAGTGTCAACGGTTCAGGCAAATAATTAAACCATAAATTAATTCCTGATGAACTTGCTTAATCATTGAACCACTTTCATTCACAATTCAAGAACAAACTCGATTCAAGCCAACAGGGAAATTAATATCTTTTATCTTCAAATATATATATATTATATATGTATAATATATATATAATATATATGTAATATATATTCATATGACTATAACTATATTTCACGCTAACTTTGTGCTAAAATTCAAAGACAGAAAGAAAAATTTTCATACTCAACCTTGAAGTAGCACCCATTGAAATGCGCAAAACTTCAATGCCATTTAAGCTTCGTAAAATCATTGTTTTTCTTTAACAAATTATTTTTAGAGTCACTAATTCCATAAACTACGTGCTCTACTTAAAATAATATACATTTTGGCGACTAGCCGCTTTGTGACCCAGAAGTTTTTTTCGAGCTTTGGTACGAGCTTTATTGCACTACTTAAATACTGGAAAAAGAAGAAGAAACAGCAAAGCACAGGTGACGGAACGTCAATAATCAATTGAAACTGACAAGTTTACTCTGGAAACACGAGCAAGGTCTTAGCCAGACGTGGAGCCTTTCATATAAATAGCACGTCCGATCCAAATTGTCATCTTCTGAATGTCACACAACCAGAAATAACGTGATGAGCGAATTCGAAGCATTTAAGCGGTCAGGCACGTCCCCTACCCTGTTTGAGAAGACTGAAGAATTTTGAGTTTTTTGTAATGCTTTGCTGAATGGCAACTGAGCTGGTCTTTAATAGTCAAGTGCTCCAGTAGGGGTGTTTACTTTTGTAAAAATGTTTGATTTGCAAATTTGACGGCAATGACGAGGACGGCAAGGACAAGGTCTTACTCAGAGCATTGTTTAAAGGAGTCGGGAGATTTTCACGATTAGATACGGAACTGAAATCTCTCAAGTCGAAAGTGTGTCACATAATGTGCCTAAAATTAGAAGCCGAGTGCAAAAGGATGGAAGAGTATGAATAGTGTCTCATAAGAGGTGGTTTAATTAATTCGAGTCAAGGTAAATAACTAGAGTATCTGATGATGTGTGACTTGAATTTAAGTCACGAAAGTGAAGTATTATAAAATATCACTCAATAAGTCCCGGGACACATAGGGGACATCATTAACAAAAATTAACAATTAACTAACAAAATAATTAATATTATATTTTCTATTAGTGGCGCCCCTATATTCTCCTGGACTTATTTGGTGCTGTGTTATATAGTATTGGAAATTATTATATATAGATCTAAATGGGCTGTAAAATGTAACACGCTCAGTTAAATGCTAAGAACTTTCACGTTAATCATGGCTAAAGTATCTAATGTATATCGTAGTTTCATGCGGTTTTAGACGTCGACGCTTTGGCCTAAACAATATATATATTGTTCTTCTTCTTGTTCATGGATTGGTGCTTTAGCTATAGTTCCAAGGCCCAAAAGGGACCCACCACATTCGTTGTGATCCTTTTTGAAAGACATTTCGTTGTGTTCAAAAAAGGTGCGACAAAAGGGGGCATTTGCGTATTCTTCACTTTTTTTAATTTTACAGTAGATAACTAAAAAAAACATAAATATTTTTAAAAAAATAATTCAAATTTCAATAAGTGTAATTTATGCAAAACCCCTCGGAATTTGTTTGTAAAGGAGATCGCATATTACGAAATGGCCACGTGAGAGAACCACGAAATGTGTCATAGCTTGTTCACTTATTAACTGACGTTTTGTCTGTGGGCAAACAAAAACTCGATTTCCGTCGCCAACCCGTAACCGAGAGTCTAGAATTACACAGAACTGCCATTGTACTGTCGGTAATCGTCAATAAATTCCTCATTTCGTGAGGTGCTCAGTGATGGACCAGGCATACTTGGCTCAGGGGCAGTCCGCCAAGTGTGTCATTAATTTGCCAATTAGTCATACACAGTGAGGGAGAGGAGGTGAGTAGTGCTTCATCTTGCATTCTGGCGATGTGCTAGATCAGGTCTTTCAAGTCTCCTTGCTGGTAATTCTCTCTTTCAGCTCTCGGACGGCGCAGTAAAAGCGTATATGCATATGGGAGTGGTGGGATTTATTTTCAGGTTCATGCTGTGCTCTCACCGACATGATAAGAAAGCTGCTCCACTCTATGGCAGACACGCATCACAATCTTTATAAGTATTGAATGCTGCCACGGTGGCAGTTGACTGTGTGCTTTGTGAATGAATGAGCAGCGGCGTTTGGGCAGCCAAATGGTAATCCTCCTTTATCTCGGATTGTTAGGATTAATTATTTCGAAGACGTACAAATCACGGGTATGACGTTGGTGGGTTACTTACAAGTCTTAACTAGGCAGTGAAGGCTTTCAAGATCGATCAAAGATGACATTCTGAATGCAAATACATGGCAGCACTTGCCGATACATAATGACACTCAATGCTAGTGAATTTAAGTTGAAAACATTAATTGTAAATATGATTACGTGCCTGTGCCAGCGGTTGCGACGAGATGAGTAGGCTTAGTATTTTAGCTGAAGATAACATACCTAATGCGTGACGCTTAAAGTCACGTGTTGTGTGTACGTTCCTCGGAGGGGTCAACAATGCAAGTAGATTAAGCCAAACCTGCAAGTCCACCGAAAATCATCCCCTGTCCACTTTCGAAAGTATGGTATTCTTTACACAATACCTCGGAACTTGATCAATAAATGCTTGCCAAAAGTTACGTAAAAAAGTATTAACAGGCTCTTCATGTTTTCTGTTTATTTGCCCAAAACACCATATCGGGGCTCTGTCGGCAAGACAGATGGTCAGATGCACATGTTTGAAGGCTTTCAATTTTTCTTAGCAGTTCAGGTAACAAAATGGTGAGTTGAGATTTGTACGGTTCATAAGGTAACATGATGTTTTTACGGGTTCTCAGATTTGATTTATGTTAGCCGTTTCCAATTGTTGACGTAATATTAAGCAAAACTTCATTCTAAGCATTTCCTCGATAACTGAACGATATTTTTAAAGGATTAAATTAGCCTTTTTTTTATGTGCCTGTGTGTGTATATTGTAGATGCTTGACTTTTAGCCTAACGAATTTGCTATTGAATTTTCTCCACCAAATGTAATCAACGCAATCTGAATAAAAACAGTTTCCTTTATAGGTCGCCCATGCGCTTTTTATAACACCCAAGTTTGTGCTCCATAAAAAACATAAAAAGACAGACATCAATAAGGTTATACACAAACCAAGTCTGTTTTCGAGACAGTTATTTGTGTTAAAGAAGCAATGAATAGCAAGAATGAACCTCGCGAGGTTGGCGTAAAGGCCATATACAGAATTGTTTTTGTTTTTGCACGATGTCATATACGGTGCTGAACAGAAATTAATTGGTAAGCGTTGAGTTGTTGCATACGCCTAACCAGATTCCCATCAGTTCCTTTCAAAAACGTTGGTATGTGAATTTTATACCGATATAATAATCTTAACTTAAAACAGAATATAACTTTGGTCGTCATAGCCGTTTAAAAGTTTACGTAAATAATTTTTCAAAGTGTTAGCATCGGCTGCGACCCTTCTACAGGTTGTAGGTTTTCGCCACATCAGCCTTCTGTCATAAAAGAATGTCTATACCATAATAATGTCTAAACCATAATACCTATCTGTCAATCACGTTCACACTTCTCGTAATCTTCATTCTCCCCTTTGAAATGTTTCTGTTCGTTAAGCTCACGAACAGCTTGCTTCTGGTTGGCTGGCTGCACCTGCCTACACTCGTTGTTAAACCAACTTCGGTCTTTGGTTTTTGGATTTTTGTGTTTTGACAAAGCTCGCATCGATCGTTTAAGGATTTTCACGGACATCCAACCAGTAAAATTCTCAATCGATGATGTCAACATGGAGAAAGCTGTAAGATTGCCTGTCATCGGCAGTAAAGTTTTACCGTTTTATACAACGGTGGTTACTTATGGGGCGCTATTACGAATTATCGAAATTATTTCAGTTCTCTGAAAAAGGAGATGAACGAAAGTTCAGCACGGCGAACTTTAACTCCGTGGTAATCTGTTTAAACACTTTACACCGAAATCATTCGCTTAGATGGTCGGGAGCTGTTTTGCGTCAGAACACATTTTCTGATGAATGCGGACGAACGCCGTCCGGTGTGAGTAACCTCATTTGCGCGATTATTCATGTCGTCTTTGCTTACACAATGAACAATGGTTTCATTGCCCCCAAGAATACAGGATAAAAAAATTAGAGCAGGATTGGGAAGGCACAGCAGCCATTTGAGGGTTGTGGATAAGCCATTCCACCGTGCAAGAGATAAAAAATAAACGAAAGTGAGCGCCGTTTCTCTTCTTAGATGTCAGATAGCTGCTCACCAAAAAGTGCCCCGTGGATTACGGAACAGCGGCACGCCATGTTAACATTAGTTAGTTTGAAGATGTTTTCAAGTCTTCAATTAATGTCTAAAATGAATGCAAAGAAAGCACATTGGAGGAGTAATTTCTTGAATTATTTAATCAGTGCTTATAAGGTGCGAATTAAGGAGTTGGGGAAAAACGCGAATGTCACTTGTTGAGTTTAATAGGGGCACAGGAATGAGTAGCAGTCACGCGACAATTTAGATATACACTGTAGCCAAAAAATTAATTTTAAATTTCAAACTATTCTTTGGTCACTGTGCTTTAAGAAATAAAAGTGTGAAAAACAGTATTAAGTTTGCAGATGTTTGTCGAAATTTTTCTTTCTCGTTTAGATTGTAGACCGATGTTTATTTTCTGTTTTAAACACCGAAGAAACTTATCACCCCCTTTTACGCATATTTCATCGGCAAATCACGATGTTCAGTACGACTAATTTCTGGCGAAACGGGTTATGTCAAGAAAAATGTTATCTCAAGCAAATAATGCGACTTTCAAATTAGTTTTTTTATTTGTTATTATTATAGATTCGCGGTAAGAGTCTCCCAGACGCTGAAAATTAGTTTAATTAGTTCACCTCACATTCGTTGGATTAACATTGTGACAAACAAGATTGCGACAAGTACCGATTAATTGATGATCTTAGTGATCGCAGATTCGATTGGTTGTAGGCTGGAGTTGGAAACATGTTTCACACGGAGCGACGTCTTAGCTTTGTTCTGATTTATACTACGGTCATCACCTCCGCAGCGTTTAGGTTTTCCGATTTCCGAACAAATTTCAATTTCTCAACTTCTCTCGAGAACAATTTGTAACGAACGACTTCTATCGAAAATCCAGCAACATACACATACCAATCAAAGGTGATAAACGGATTTAACGATAACCCACATTGAGCTCTCTGATAGACACATAAAACTGGTGGCCAAATTTGTTTTTTCATTCATAAGGGCACACCACTGCTGTCGTAATGCGCTTTATGTTGACGTATTCTTTACTAGAATTCTAACACAAACTTCTCAGAAGAAGTACTCGCATCTTCATATATACTTGGATGTATCTGTATCTGAATTCCAATTCATACATTGTCGAACTGCTACAGAAGCGAGGAAGAGGGTATCAAGTTTCGATTTAGCGTCGTGCAGGTGGGTGCGGGACTGGATGCAAATGAAACATATCGAAATAAATGCCTAAGAATGAGCTGAGAATTAGGAGTGAATACGTGTCAGAGTTTCTTTTACCCGATTTTTCGAGTTCGTTCTCTGGTGCGCTTAAGCTTGTATGTACTATAGTGCGATGAACTTGTCTCATTAGCAGTGTGTTACTCAGTTTTTTTTTTTCGACCAAGCAGCCAGCGGCAACGTTCTCTGAAGGGAAAAGTTGTAGTGACAAAAAATTAACTTGAAGATTGGTGGTATTTCGTTCACGACTCGCGGGAGTGAATTCTTTTGGATTTTAATGTGTTTCAAGGAACTCCAAAGTGGTCGCGTGATGTTGATGGGTTCTGAATTATTGTCATAAGAGTGTATAACCAACGGTAAATGATTAACCATGTAAATACGATAAGGAACATACTTCATATCGAACTAAGTGAAAACTGAAAACATTAACGAGACTATATTTTCAAGCTATGGTTTCGAACCATTCTAAATTATATTATTCTATGAAAAAGCGCAACAGTAAAATACTTAAAAAATCAGCAATTTAAATTTATTGAGGAGTATTTAATTTTGGGGAAGAAACTCAAACACGAAAACGAAAAATCTATACTCCTAAATTGAAATGTATCGTAGTAATTTGTTCAATTAAATGAATTTAATTATGTACCCCCGTATCTCACATCAGATAGTTCAGTTACCGATAGACTTACATATAGCTCTGTGCCAATTATTTTGCACACCAAAATTTCGGTTTCATTTCGCATAACGGGAATTTTCTTGTCTTAAAATGCATCTTCGCTTATCTTGTTTTTTGCATTTTATTACTGATACCCAACAGATGTCCTACAATAAATATCGTGTCTATACATGAGCATGGAGAAAAGTAATTAGCATCCAAAGTACAGACCTCAACGTGGTGCTATTTTTTTGCACAGAGCTGTAAATTGGTAAAAATTTATATTTACTCTTATTAGTTGTCTAGGAGACTCTTTGAGTATTGACGGTTGGATAGCTTTGCTTCATAATGTAAAATTATATATATTAAAACAAAAATTTAAGCAATTAATACTTTGTTTCGTTTTTGTTCTATGTTTAGTGCTGTGATTTAAACATATGAAACGAACTATTGCAGACATTTCAAAAAATCGGTCAATTTATACAGAGATATTGTGATATTCTAACATTAACATTTGCAATGTTTGGCGCCTTACTAAAATTTCAGGCATAACCTTCTGGTCCGTTTTATAGTATTCGGCAAACCTAGGTATTTAGGATTTTATAACTAACTGTATATCTTCTAAGTTGTCTTTATTTATTTGTGGGCTTTTGTAGTTAACTCCCTGTCCGACACGCAGAGGTTTAGCATTCTGTCGTGGAAAATATTCAATTTAATTTTACTTCATTTATCTTTATTATTTGCTGCAGTTGCTACAAATATCTAACGATATTTTAACCACGAATTAGCGAAATATAAATTATTTGAATTTGCTCTTAACCGCTGGTATAACGAACCAAGAATTTGGTCTGGGCAATCGACCCGCTGTTAATCAACTAGTGTCAGTTGCAAACGATCAGTCTAGGAAGCACTAGCTTGATAAGGTAGCGTTTAAAATAAATCGATCAGACTGATCAATTGATCTGATAGCTCCTTTTAATAATATATTCAATATAAGCACTTAAGATTTACTGGGTGTAATACTTTGATACCCCTGTTTGTTTACTAATTAAGTGACGGTTTCAAGTGCCACTCCATTAACTCGTTTATCAATAATATGTTATAACGATTCTCAGATAACAACAAAATTGGTGTATCAACATTCGAGTAGCAAGTAATTTTAATATGTTGTTATTCTACTTTTTCAGAATGTATTTATAAACGGGGTTTTATCTGGAGGTTATGTTTCTGAACAATCATTTTTTACTTATATGAATAAACAGATGGACGTGCTGATCTGGTCCAAAAGTATATAAAAGCAAATGTTTCATACCTTGAAAATTGGTAGCAATTTATTAAAGAACATACCTGAAAGAAAAAGAAACCATTATTTCTCCAATTTAAGATTGTTATTGAATAATCTTAATGATTTAAGATTGCTATTGATAAATATGTAAATACATATAAAGGCGCTTTAAGTTGGCAACACTATTTTAACTAGGAGACATTTAGTAAGGTGACAAGTGATTAAATTTTAGCTTGGATTGTTGTTTAAAGTTAATAATAAAAGATGATCTAATATTCTCAACCTCTCCTCTCGTGGGAACTCTTTCTTCCCTTTTTTCCATTGCATCCTGATATGAGCACTGGAGAATCGGGACAAGTGCCAAATAAAAAAATCGCAATACCTCCAATAAATGTGCTTCAAGAAAGTTGTGATAATGTGCATAAACTTTTCAGAGACCAAAATCACTGACATTTTTCTTAAAAAGATACTGATAGGCATTAAAGTGTTTTGTGACTCTTATAACTTCTTTATCAATGCGTTGGAAGCCCAAATTTGTCAATTTTTCTCGCATGCCATTGAACGCATGTGGTTTTGTTTGGATTCGATGAACATTCGCCCGATCCCATTACCAATGAACTTACTTTCTTTTTCATGGGAATTTCAATACGTGTGAAATGTCAAAGACGTGTGAAAAAAATATTACTCAATACCACAACTGTGAAGTGTGGGGGCACGGAGTAAGACACTGAAGTTTGAAAACCTTCTGTACAAACTGCTCGGGTATTCACAAAACCAATTCTTGTACTATCGCTGGAATATCCAAATACGCAAAATTGTAAAAGTCACACTGAGCATTTAATAATAATAATAATTGTTGGCGCTACAGTCCAGAGGGGGACCAGAGCCTAGCTTGCTCATCAACTACTCGTGTTGTGCGCGCTACTGTTCTCTCACGAGTAGAAGGGACCTACAGTTTTTTGCCGACTCCGAACGGCAAAATTTGAGAAGCTTTCTTAGACAGTTATTACTCTTTGAGTGTTGTCAGCAGCTCGAAAGAGGTGGTGCCGTGAAATATTAGAAAAATTGGTGTTGAACATCGAGTCGAACCTAGACCCTTCGGCGTGTGAGCGTCGCACTCTACCCACTACGCCACGGCGACCACCACCACACTGAGCATTTGGATATTATAAAAACCAGATCTTTGAAAATGACTCGCACTCGCGCTCCCATTTCGTTTCATTCGCAATCTTTCTTCTGTACCTGCAAATAGCTTTAATGTCGCGTGGACGGCTTTGACTTTTCCCCACATCTTTCACATCTGCCACTGCTACACCAGCACCAAAAAGTACGAGTTCAACAACCCGGAGCACAACGTCAGTCCTCCAGACCGTCATCAGCAAAGCCAGATCCCTTCTCTTATGAAAAACTAACACCACTTAAGTTTAATATAGTAACAGAGCAGCACAGCTCACATGCAAATACCTATACAATAATGTCAAATAATACACTACTTAAAGTTAAGCTTTTATGTTGGAATACGAGGCAATCGGTGGCTAGAGCCACATCAAGTGTCCAAGCTGCTGTCAGTTTTAAATGTATATTGTTGGTCCCCTACGGCCAATTTAGTATGTAGTATTAAGTTAGTTTTATAAAAAATAAATGAGATTGCTAAGTTTTATCAATATTTTCTTAGTAATAAATTTGTAAAAATAGTCGTTAAAATTAGAACAGAAAAATTCATACACACTGCAAGGCTATTAGATATAAGAATAGAGATGAACTTAGAGTGCCCGCGTAGGGCCAGTAAGATCGTTATTAATTATTATAAATGATATAACTAGTTTAAATATTTTTATAGCTAGACATAATTAATTAGAGCAAATAGAAAATACGAAAATACATTTCAAAAACAAAAAAAATGTCAAATTGTTTCATATCTTAAATCTGAGGTTGAAAGTGAAGTAAGTATTTTATTATTTATTACAATGAACTAGTATCAGTTAATGACATTGAATTTTTTGTGTCTGGTCTCAAAAATCGTGAGCCTTCGGGTTAAACAATATAAATAGTCAAGTAATCGAACAATTGCCTTCTTGTGCTTAAATCTATTCAACTTTCAAATCGAAGAAAACTAGCTTAGTCCTCTAAGCCTATAAGTCTTATCAAGGGCTTTAGCAAAACCCTTGAAAAGGAAATAAAGATCAGCCATGAAGCATTCTCGAGCATTAATGATATTTTTCCTCTAGAACAATTTTGGTTTAGGATAAATCACAGTACCACACACGCGGTGTTATTAATTTGTAGCGCTGTCAAGCAGGAACTGGGTTCAGTAAGTCAACAGGGTTGGTAGTACTTGACATCAAATTTTCCAGTCGATCGAGTTTTTATGGTATCAATCAAGGGTAGCTTGTCAACCAAATCTTTTCAGGCAGGAGTTCCTCAAGATCTAGCCTTATACTCCTCACCTGTATACGGTTCTGTCGTAGGAAGCCATCTTCAAATGGCTAACCCTGAATTCTTTTAATATTATAAGTATTGGAAAATAAAAATAAATACTAGCAAGTGTACAGTCATCTTCTTCACACAAAGAAGAAGAAATAGTTTTTTCCCAAGTGGGAGCCGCAATCTTGATAACACAAGTACTCTGTAGATTTTTCCAAACTTTTCATCTTATTGAAAGTGTATATAATTTAATACTTTATTTATTAAACTTAAGAGTTTTTTACGATTGCAGTGTAAGGCTTTTTAAATTATTTTCCCATGCTTTCAGCTTGTGCTTCAGTTGTGTGTACACTAACTCTATTTAAGTAAATATGAATAGCATTACATTTATTTTTATCAGCTATTAAGCCGGACAATAAACTTTAGCATAATTTATTAAAAAGAGTCTTAGATCAACATATTACACAGAAAATTAAATTCAAAATGTACATTTAAAAATGTACGAAAACGATTTCGTGCATTAAAAATGTTCGATCATAAATTGATACTTTCATGTTAGTTTGTTTCATAATTCAATTTCACATGCATGATAATACGCGCAAGACTGACTGCCACTTAATAAATTAAAAGATACTATTTTAAGACATTTTAGTAAAAAACCAGTAATAGAAGAAAAGCCCTTAATTAAACTTAAACCGATTATCGTTAAATTTGTTATTGTTGTACACAAAACCGCAAAAAATGAATAATATAATATGAGCTTAATTAACATACATCTCTCATGTTTAGCAGTGCTACATGAATGCGTTAAACGTCGCAGTTCCCTTACTTTCCATTTTTGTAGTCCTCCTCCGTCCCCATACATTCACTAGCACTTACTCAAATGACCCAGAATATGCAGTGAAAGGGAGAGTAAAGCTTAGGCAGATGACAAAAAAGTTCTCTTACTAAGTAAGTTACGGATTGCCCTCAGCCTTAATATGCCTAATGAGAATCCGTATCAGAGCTCAGCTTGGTCTGCGCTCACACTCCGACAGAGAAAAAAAAGACAACAGCAGGATGGATTCTGTGATCTCCTAAAGAGAAAATGCGAAATACAACTTTATTTTTGGAGATTTCAACGCTCAGCTGGGAAGATAGCACATCTTTGATGGGGTCATCGGGAAAGGAACGCCTGCATCTGGAAATGGACTCAGGCTATGCGACACATGTCTAACTATTATTTCCCCAGACTCCTAAACGGCACAGGTGTCAGGCAGAAATTTCGTCTCCCCGACTGAGACGAAGTCAGCAATATCGATACTAAAATCGGACAAATCTACCGGAGCGGGGGAACTCTCCCCAAATCATTTAAAGCAGCTAAAGATGACCTGTTTGGGTGGATACACTGGCTTATCTGTAAGATATAGTCGCAGGAAAGAGTAAAATCTCCGTTTGTTTTGTTCAACCCACAAAAAAGGAAACCCCTTTGACCGCGCCAATTATTGAGAGATAAGTCATACGGCAGCTCCTGGATATTACCCAAGAAGTATATATTGATGTTCCCCACCCATTAATCAATTTTAAGGTCGACTTTGACAAGGCGCATAGCTATATAAGGTGTATGGTTTTCCCTTTCGTACACAATGTGTAGGAAGACGATGGAGTCCTAAAAGAAAAGTTTCTGTTGCAAGCGCAGATCGGTTTAAATAGTCCCAGATATTTCCGTCGCAATCATCGACAAATTTAAAAAGTGCAAAAATTAAACCGTCCTCTAGGGGATATACAAATTCTTCGTTGACATATATTATGAAGTACAATATTAGTGCTGAACCTTTCGGGCATGTTTTACTTCTAGATATCATTCGAGTGTAATGTATTTACGGCCAATCGGCCAAGCAGCATCATAAGCCATTTCATCATCAAACAATTGAGGCACACTTCAGCTTAGAAATAATTTCAAAAGTAGAGAAAAAATACAATAACATCTGACAAGAGTCGATGGTGCTGCCATGCATGTAGCGTATATGGCCTCAGACTTCGAGTACGTTGCGCCTATGTGCCCTGAAGCAGTTACGCAAATTAAAATGAGAAAATGTTTTATAATAGGCAAATAATTTTTTAATTAATTTTGCGTGGTACCCTGAAGGGTAAGAGCTGGTTTACGAGCTGGTAGACCGGATGATTCTTCTTTCACCAGCGCAAATATGGGAAAAGTGCTTTGTAATTTATTTTCTTGTAAAACTTTTGTGATTAACTTCACAAAACACTACCGCAATATACTACAAAACACTACAACATTTATCGTAAAATGATGCGAAAAAAAAACACGATTCGGGAGACTATTGTCTTTATGATTTAGTGGGAAACGAAAAATCTTTGAGATGTGGGAAAAAGAAAAGTCAATGATGAAGGTTTAATCAAATTGTAAGATTCCAATGAAGGCTAATGTTTTCACGTTAGACCTTACAAATTTTTAATTTTACAATGAGTGAAACAGTCAAAAATTAAAGGGTAGACAATGGAAATAATGAGTTCAATACAGACGACACTGATTACTTACATTAGCTACACGTCTCTCTTAAGATAATAATTAATTGATTTAATTCATCGTGCTGATTAAATAACACTTTTAAATTTAAAAATGAAGAGGTTTTTGTGCGGTTGCACTGAAGCACTCAGACATAGTTCCATTGAACTACCGGATAGCAACCTTTATTTAATATAACTGCTTGGTCTTCCATAAGAAACCAGCAAACGCTTCTGTGACTATATTTTTAGCTCCCACTACATCAGCATCTAACAGCCACCACCTGATCCGAGCAAAAGCGGAACATCTGATTTCTACAGGCGAAGCATAGGGTACCATTACTAAGCCCACTTGGTCAACCTGCATCCTGAAGAATGATACCATCTCTGATTGTACTGTCGGAAGACCCAACCGTCGACGGTAGCCCTAGCAAAGGACGCGGCGAACAAGTTTTAGCGTAGCATTCCTGCATTACTTTGGAAGTGGTAAGAGGGCTAAGTAAGGTCTTAAGTACAGCTTGGCTGCCGCTACAGACGTAGATACTTCGCCCTTTTCATCAATTCACCATAATATAATTCGTGGCTAATTGAATCGTTTCAACCTGGAAGAACGACGTGAAATAGTCTAAAGAGATGTGAAGTCTAATGTTGTCGTTTTCCACGCATGTCCCGGCTTTCTCCATCGCCTTCCCGGCTCGCAGACCTTCTTTGGTGAAAGCAGCAACATACTTTCGTCAAAGCATATTTCACGAAACAACTGATGAATTGGAAAGAAGAAGTCACATCATTTTGGTGATAGGTCTCAAGTTTTACCGAAGTATTCCTTACACTGACTGTCTGACTAAATGACAGCTTCCAACAGTTTTTGTCTCAATGCGGATTAACATATATATATTATATATTGGGTGACGCGACAGTTCATAGGGGGACTAAGACCTAGTTTAGTTAACTACTCGTGTTGTGCGCGCTTCTGTTCTTTCACTTTTAATTTTTTGCCAACTTCGAACCTTAGTTTAAGAAGCTTTTTCCATGGACAGTTCTTACCCTTTTTCGAATAATACCTGGATATTAAGCATCATTGGAAAAGGGAATGGTGACACCTTAAAGTACTTAAGATGTCAAGTCAGAGCAGTCAGATTCCTTTTACTCCTGAAGAGAACAGAGACTGGACACCAGTCATCGATCATGTGTAAAGCCGCATGTACATACAGCCGTAAGGCATAGTCTGGTGACGAATAGGGTTACATCATTTACATAATAGATCTATTTAAGGCGGAAAGCAAGGAGTAGACCAACAAGCACCATAGAAGAGGACACAAGACTTCGCTTTTATCTACAACAATTATTATTCTACGCCGACACACATGCCATCACAAGTTGTATTGTCAAAACTACTTTCTATGTCAATGAATGGCAGTGTTGAGGGATTTTCCACGCTGATAAGCATGCAACATCTGAGATAGAGAATGTATTCCTGTGCGCCAGGATTTTGGAATGTACGGGTTGGTCCTGGTTTTAAGCCAAGTCTGTGAGTGAGTCCAAGCATGAGTCCAAGAGTGATTGATGCCGAGCATGAGCCGAAGCGTCTTAGCTCTTCACTCAGTATAGGTACCGTCAGTTCTTCTGAGTTTGCTCAGACTGACTGCTTTGTGTTTTTAAGGACTTTCTCTAATCTACTGGTTTCATCGAGTGTTTCGATATTTACACAAAAATATCTATAGGAAGCACTTTTCAAAAGCTGAATTAGTATCAAATATTATTTTTATTGTAGTTGTAGTGTTACAAGTCTTAAGTGACCTATTAGGAAGTTTTTTAGTTTCCCTGCGAATTCTCAGCAATTTCTCATTCCCCCACGGAAGTTCATTCTCAACCTTACGCCTTTTCCTGAGCTAAGGGAGATGTGCGCTGCGGTTTCCTAACTCTTCTCTAAACCATACTCAGTTTGTTTTTCTGGGATTCCTACTTGTTTACAAAATTGTGGTTTCACATTGGTTTCCATGTATCTATGGTCATGGACACTTCTGATAGATCTTCCAAGTCTGTGATATTATTAAGACATCTGTTGGATAGCTTTAAGCCTGTCTATTGTGGGAACAGAGGTTGGCTGAGAGCCAATACTGCAAATGTTTACGACATAACCTTTACTGCTTTTGTTGCCGTCCCAGGAGAGGTTTTGAGTATTAGCATCCCATCAGATGACTAACTCACGTTTTTTGATTGTACGCCTTAGTTGGTGGTGGAAATACGGAATCGTAGAGGAAGTAAGCCGAAGCAAGAACGAAGTTATATCACGCTCCGTTTGCCTTATATGCATTAAAAAATATCGCTCTTCTTTGACCATGTCAGTCTTACACCAATATATAAATCAGTCGCAAAAAAAATTCTGTGCTTGCTTGCTTGTGCTTCATTGTTTTCAACAAATTTTAATTTGTTACATTGTAGAATATGTAGAGTATATTATCAAATAATGCTCAAATTTATATAATTTCCAAAAACTTTTCGGGCTGTAGTTGTTTTTTTATACAAATTAAACACTTCTGTGTTTTATTCATTAAAAAAAATGATTTTTTATTCGGGCATAACAACCCTTACACGCTAACTGAACTTGTAGTTCTCTTACAATTTCTCTTACAACTACCTTAAATACACCTCGCATGCTCTGAGTTTCCACAGGTGCTCTCGGGTTTCCGGATGCCGTACGTGATGGAATGCGGCTGGTTGCAAAGCTATCTCTGGTTCTCCAAACGCTAGATTTGCGTTTTGCCGCTTGTGGGAACATCGCTGGTGATTTGATGCCAATGTGGAACACATGTGACACATCTTTTATTTCCGGAGTGACAATCTGCAGCTTGTGGTTGGATAACGATTTTTGTGCTGTTTCCAGCATGTTTGATGCTTAGGAAAATTACTATGAATGCTGTGAATGCGATGCCAACTGATGACAACCCAAAGTTTATTGACTGTTTCCTTGAGTTTTCTTCCTCAATGAGTCCTATGAACCTTTTATTTGCCAGGTGAAGTTTCTTAACGAACTCTAGAGAAAGTCGTAGATAATGGTGGCTGCAACAACTGTACTGTCGTAATGCCTGTTGAACGGGATTCTGTGTTCGCGATTTTCACGGTGGCATTCTGGAACTGGATTATGAAAGGTCCAGACAGGTTCATCTTGTCGTCGTTTATTTGTAGTGCTCCGCTAAATTGGTTTAGGAATAGAGTTCCACTAGTTATTTCTTCGATTGATGCGAGATGTTGATTGTTTGTCGTGGTGCAGTTTGAGGGCAGATTTTTGAGTAGTTTAGGTAAACATGAAGTATTGTTTATATCGATAACATTGAAGGTATTACATAAAGTATTACAGGAATTCTTTTCTCCAAACATAGAGTTTTTACATTTTATTACAGATTTAAAATTTATTTTGTTAACAATGTTTCCTTTTTTTATGGGTCTTAAAATTAATCTTTTGCATAGTTCATTTCCCGTGGTTGGGATGTTCATTATATATAAATTTAGAGTTACTTACAGCTATCCTTACATTACTAAATTCTAACATTTGTTCAATATTTGAATATGGTAAATTCATTTGTGGTCGCCGTGGCAAAGTGGGTAGAGTGTGACGCTCACACGCCGAAGGGTCTAGGTTCGACTCCCAGTTCAACACCAATTTTTCTAATATTTCACGGCACCACCTCTTTCGAGCTGCTGACAACACTCAAAGAGTAATAACTGTCTAAGAAAGCTTCTCAAATTTCGCCGTTCGGAATCGGCAAAAAACTGTAGGTCCCTTCTACTCGTGAGAGAACAGTAGCACGCACAACACGAGTAGTTGATGAGCAAGCTAGGCCCTGGCCCCCCTTTGGACTGTAGCGCCAACAATTATTATTATTATTAAATTAATTTTCCTTATAAAATTGTCCATTATTTTTTCTTCCATACTTGATAAAATATATGAATAAAAGACATTGGCCTTGGCCCAATGAATAGCGTAATCTATATTGGTTATTTCACTTTTTATAATATCGATTTTACTTTTTGTTACTAGGGCGTATTCGCTTTTTAATGTATTCGCAGTTTTTAATTCTTTTATGATTTCAATTTCTTTTTTAGCTAATTCATTAAATCTTTCCTCAATAATATTATTTACCAAAATTTGCTTGTTATTATTTTCTGCCAATTGGTCAAGTTTTCCCGTTAATAACATTAAGTCATCGTGATCAGGAGATCCCGCTTCCCACCATGCCGTGCCGAGAAAGTCCAACGACCTTTTCACCTTACTAATTGGTTTGAGTTTTGCTATATGTCGTCGAGTCTATTCTATGTCATGAACCATAAATGCATACATTGGATCTTTGTCGCTAAATTTAGAAGTAACTGTCTCGTTAAGTTTCTCTAGTAAATCTTCGTACACGTCTAGGTTTATAATATCAATAATTTTGAAGTTTCCGTTTTCCAAAACTGCTGTTCCGTTGTCCAAAATCAGAAGTTGGGCGTCAGGGTAGTCAAATATCTGGTAGTCGGATGAAACATGCTATTGTTGTCATTAACCTAAAAAATAATTGCTTTAGTTTTTGATATGCGATTTGTGCACTACTTTTCCTGATTTTGTTAGTACGGTAGTGACCTTATCTTCAGCTATTATTTCTTTTTTATACCTTGCTGTAAGTTTCGAACCTAGTCGTCTATTTATTCTGACGTTTACGATGTTTCCTGGTGTATAGGGTTTTATGGGTTGCCTACTTTTATTGTGATATTTTAGATCATTATCCCGTTTTTCCTTGAGTTTCTTTATATTTTCTAATCTCGTATTTTCCAGCTGTTTTGGGTCAGTGCTTACTTTCCTACCAAAAATAGCTCAACCGGTTTTCTCTTGGTAACTGAATGTACAGAAAAGTTATAAGAATAGACTGCTTTCTCGAGAAGATCCGTGAAGGATTGGTGTACAATCTCGGACTTAAGACATCTCATTATTTCACCAAGTGTTGAGTGGAATCGCTCGACTTGACCATTGACTGTGCTCGTGTAAGGTGGTGTTCGAAACAGTTGAATACCGAACTCATCTTCGATCATGAAAATTATTGAGGCCGAAGTAAAGGATTTTTCATTGTCAATCACAACAGTCTTTGGTATACCGAATGCAAATAGTATATCTCTAATAGGCTGTCTTACATCCTCAGTGGACTTCGAGTTAATGTTTCTTACTTGAACGTATTTTGAAAACTTGTCGAAAGCTGTGTCACAAGCTTACCTTCCGTTGAGAAAATGTCAATGTGGACTATCTCCCCAGGATATGTTGGAATGGGAGTGGATTGAATCTCGGGCTTGTTGAGGTGCCTATCGAAATATTTTATTCTTGATGGCGTTAATTGGTACTTCAACACTTATGTGCGTATATGAGAGGCTGGTGGTCAGTCTAAATCTTTATGTGTGCAGAGCCATATAAGTAATTACGCAATGAGTTCAGGTCCCACATGATGGCTAACATATCCTTCTCGTTGGCGGCGTAGTTCTCCTCGGTTGCACTTAGTGTTCGCGAAATACAAGTTATCGATTTCCCTTCTTGCGATAATACAGCGCCAATGGCGTAGTTGGAAGCGTCAGTGGTTTATTCAAAGGGTTTATTAAAATTTGGATAGGAAAGAATCAAATCTGGGGAAATTAAAGTTTTTTTTTTATTTTTTTGAAGGCATCTATTGCAGTCGAGTCAAGGAAAATTTGTTTTTTGACCCCCCTTAAAAGGGCTGTTAAGGGTTTCGCGAGCTTTGCATAATCTCGGACAAAGCGGCGGTAATACCCTGACAGGCCAAGGAAAAAACGCAAATCTCTTAGAGCTTTAGGCGTCGGAAAATTTTGTATGGCCTCGACTTTTGCTGGATTGGTTTTTATCCCATCAGAAGATATGATGAATCCCAAGAATTCAACTTCCTGCTTGAAGAAGTGACACTTGTCAAGCTGGACTTTCATGTTTGCATCATAGAGTGTTTTAAATATGTCTTATATTTTCTGGGCATGCTCACTCTCGGTTTAGCTAAATATTACTATATCATCGATATAGATATAGCAAATTCTTCCGATGTGATCTCGAAGGACATCGTCGAGTGCCCTTTGAAAGATCGATGGCGCGTTCTTATGGCCAAATGGAAGCCGGGTAAATTCGTATTTACCATTATTTATGGAAAACGCGGTTTTCTCAACATCAGATTCCTTCAAGTAGAGCGCACAACACGAGTAGTTGATGAGCAGGCTAGGCCCTGGTCCCCCTTTAGACTGTAGCGCCAACAATTATTGTTATTATTATTTATGGTGACACTGTTTAGTTTCCTATAGTCTATCACCATTCGGTATTGCCGTTGCCCTGTAGAATCTGATTTCTTTGGTACAATCCACACCGGTGAATCATACGGAGATAATTGTTTTAATATGCCGTCCCTAAGTAAATTTTGAACCTTTTTTTCCACTTCTGATTTAAGCGCCATTGGGAAAGGATAGTACCTACTATAGACAGGAGAATCGGTCGAAGTGCGAATTTCTCCGTCTACCTTTGTGGCAAAGGTTAGTCTCTCATCTGGTTCAGAAAATAGGTTTTGGAAGCGATTAACGACAGTATTTAACATATTCTTTTGGTTTACTGTTAAATGTTCGGTTTTAATATCGAATGCATTTACCAACGGCGATTCTAATTGATTGATTCTGATTTTTAGACGATTCAGAATGTACATAAAATTGTTCTTAGCATTTATGACAGCGGAAAGAGCTTTCAGGCTGTCGTTGCCGAGGATGCCGTGGAATGTTCGCAACGACGGAAGGAGAAAGAATTTCAGGTTTACTTCGTCTAGGCCAAAAATGTTAAGTAGTGTGTGTTGAGAGATTTTGATGTCTCCGGCAATAGATTTTGTCAGAAAACATTGTTTATTTTGTAGGAGTTTTTTGACGAGTGAAGGTTGGATATAATTCTTTGAGGAGCCAGTATCTATTAAATACTACCACTCTTCAGCTTGCACTCGAAGTAGGGCAAGGAAGAGCTACTAAGTCAAAAAAAATTATATCACAATATTCTAATTCAGTAAGTTCAGGTTCATTTGCGGAAGCAGATTCATTTTCAACGTTAGGATACTCGCATGATGCAGGTTCTTTATCTGTATTGATGTGGAAATTCGGTTGTCGTCCTGGAGCCTGGTATCCTTGGTTGGTCAATGGTCGTGTCCTGCCATAAGCACTGCCGAATCTTTGCCGATTCTGATTGTGTACTTCCCTGGCATGATTACTCCGTCCTTGGGTTACTGGTTCCTGTTTTATAGGTGGGCCTTGTTGAGATTGTCCAAACTGGTGACGGTTTTTATTAAACCCAGAGAAGTTGTGAACGGAAGGGTGACTGGTAATAGCGTTGATGATTATGCTGGGTTTGCGCATGTGGCACGTTATGTCTTTGTGGAACATTCATCGGGTAACGCTGTTGAGGCTGATTGATTCCCATTTTTTTCTGGTTTTTCAATTTCAGGCAGAGGTGGAGTGCCTGGGGCAAGTTTACTGGTTCGCGAATTCCTAATAGTCGTGCTAAATCTCCCTTTAGACCCCTTATGAAGGTGTCTAGGGCTTTATCCCTATAAGTTTGCGTAAGCAGACTCATCGATTCCCTACTAACGTTCATGCAGGCACTCTTATTAGGAATTAGTGAAAGATGCGAGTATACGGGTTGATAGAAGCCTTGGACTGTGTTATTTCCCTGGACCAGAGAAGTCATTTGGTATTCTAGGGTACTAACGTCTCTTTTATGGGCATAGTGTAAGGCAAGGCACCGTGAAATGCTATCCCAGTTAAGTGGGGTATTGTATGATTCCAGAGCGGTATCTGCCTGCCCTATGATCTTATTGCGGATGACACTTAGTATGCCGTTATATTTGGGAGTACCTTTAATGGGCTCATAGATCTCTAACACGCGATTTACACTTTTCTTCCATGACGAAAATTCGCCTGGATCGCCAGAAAAGTTCCTTAAACAACGCACGACGTCTGGAATTCTATCGAGGTCGTCTACCCTATTACTATATTACGGCAATATAATCTCGTCTACGCCAGCATATCGCCCCGCATTGGGGTTAAGTGTCATTTCTACAATAGACCGGGTTTGTTTCTCTAGTATCCTCCCTACTATGGAGGAGATCAGATTATCAAAGTCATGGGTGGACACTGGGTATAATGGCTGTCATCGTTGTTGACTTTCCTCTGGGTTGTGGATGCTGGAAATCGGGTGGTGCGGCGAGTTCCAACGAACTACCGTTTTGTTCATAATGTCGCAATGTCACAAAATTTTTGATTTACTTTACACTGCACAATGTGAGTTACTCCGGTGTCCTTTAATACTTCACCACAACACGATTCCGTGGGACCAATAGGTGCGGGAGCGTGAGCGCGGCGATTGCTTGAGGTGACTGGCTACACGAATGAACAATCGAGAAATGAATTTACTAACGCACGGCGGCTGCTTGAGGCGACTGGCGTTTTGAATGCGCGGCAGTTACTTGAGGCGACTGGCTTAACTTTACTCGACTTCTTAACGCACTGACACCTATTGTCAGTCTTGTCTCGACTCATAACGAGAATTAAAATTTAGAAAAAAAAATTAATTTGAAAAAACACGTTGGCGTAGAAATGAAGCTAAGCGTGTACTGTTTTCGGTACACGCAGGAGGGAGGCGCCAATTAAACACTTCCGTGTTTTATTCTATTAAAAACAATTTATGTTTTATTCGGGCATAACAACCCCACGCTAATTTAAGACTGAACTAAAATTTCTCTTACAACTACCTTAAATACACCTCGCATGCTCTGAGTTGATGTGTTGTTCCCACAGGTGCTCTCGGGTTTCCGGATGCCGTACGTGATGGAATGCGGCTGGTTGCAAAGCTGTGTCTGGTTCTCCAGACACTAGATCAGCGTTTTGACGCTTGTGGGAACATCGCTGGTGATTTGATGACAATGTGGAACATTGTATTTTTATTTATTCACCCCATCGTCCTACTACTGGGAAATTGTCATTTTCAAAGAATTTTTAAACTAAACGATGAATATGCTCCTATTTAAGTTAACATTTGTTCTATGCTTTTAAAACAACGTACGCCGCTCTGCTAAAAAGTTAAATGCCTGTTGATCGCCACAACGAGTCAGCACTTTAACACCGGCTACATGTAGTGAAAATATAACTTGCCCTCGTAGCCAGAACAAGATGCTTACGGGTGCATATTCGGTACGCATAAAAATAATTTTGCAAAATTGTCTTCTGAAATACCACGTCCGCAATCTATTGGATAGCTTATAATTAATCAAATAATTTGTATGCCTTGGAGAGGATTTCAGTGGATTGAAAAGAAAAAGCCGAAGGTCATTAAAAACCGCAAGGAAAAAAGAAAAGATTAATTCTGACTTCGACCCTTCTATTACCCACTTGAGAAAGCGCGTCGCCCGCTATTGTGTGTCTCCCAGAGAAATGCAGGAGAGTTTCGGCATTTGTCCTGTTGAAATTCAAATATTGAATCACTCGCTCTGCAGGACTATAACGGGTTGTGTGGGCTGAATGGAAACAATGACCAAGGTTTACATAAATTCAGTGTTCCATATTTGGAGGAGAATGCGCATTTGGAAATTAGATGAACATTTCGCAAGAGATTGGTAAAGTTTTTCTTGCAGTCTCAAGAGTTCGTGACAAGAAATCGCTAACAATGGAAAAGGGAAGAGCCTTTGATGGACATTTTCAAAAGACTGATTACGACGATAAGTGAAGTTGAATGGGGAGTAAGGGAGGAATCCTGTAGACAATGTTTAATGACATGAACCATTGACTTAATAAGAAGCGGATGGTCGAAAAGCTTAGGCAAAACTTTCTCGCGGCAAAAGCTGTGTTTAATGTGCTAAACAATTACGCCCTCAACGGGAGACACAAACTATGCATCTCTTTGGAGAGGATACTCGTAGATATTATGCAATGAGAAAAGAATTGATTCTTAAAAAAAAAGAAGAGTGAGAATAAACTTTAAGAACTTTAAAAATCCTAAAACAGGAAATGCCAAAATTTCAAATAAATGCTTTTATGAAAATGCATCGGAATCAAATATAATTTAACTAAATTTATGAATTACAGGACAGAAGGAGAATTAAATTATTAAACTTTTTAAGGAAAGGATACTGAAAATTTCATGATGCGGATAATTTGAATATGAACAAATTTAATGTTAAAAATGAAGAGTAGATGTTAAATAATAAATTCACGACGTTAGATAACACAAAACGAAACTTCAATTACGATTTTTTATAAAAAGCTAAAATGAGTAAGATTAAATCAAAGTAATCCGACCAACTACTACTAACTGACAGTTAAATCAAACCTCATGCAGTCATATGCCTGAAATAGCATATCAAGATCGAAGTTGTTATCATCTAACATTTTTAAAGGTAAAAGTTTGGTTTTGTTGCTGATTACATTTGTGAAAGCAAACCAATGCCTTAGCATAAAAATATCTTCACTTGCGCTTGCAACACAATTAAGGGCCGATTTTTCAATAGTCAGATAAACAATCAGATAGGAGTTAACTGACAGTTAACGCATAAATGCATTTTTCAATAGTTGTTTAGCAGCTATCTGAGGAATATACCATCTACCCGTCTGTTAAAGTTATCTGTCCGTTTCTGTGTCAGATAAAATGTAATCCCCTAGTTAAAGTAAATGGGCTATCAAATTCAAACATGTAAATAATTACGAATTGTTTTTTTTTTTAATGGATTTTTTGGACGATGTCAACGATTTACTTATTGAGGAAGAAGAAATAATATATAATCGCTTCAATTCAACTTCAAGAAAGAAAAGAGTAGTAAGGAAGCGACCTGATCATTATAAGGAATGGGAAGAAAAAGATTTCAAACGAAGATTCAGGTTGCATAAAGATACTGTCGAATACCTACTTTCATTAATAAAGGACAAAATTGTGGATAAAACAGAAAGGTTAGTTACGCAGATACATTCGAATATACATATGTATATTTTTCATTTCTATATTGAACTTAACATTTTGGGGATTTATTTTAGAAATCAATGCGTTTTACCCATGACACAATTGTTGATTGCTTTATTATATTACGGTAGGAGACTTTTCGTGTGTCACTGCTTCGACTATATGCAACGTTGTGAAAAGAGTTACGCTAGCCATTGCTGCGTTGAGACCGATGTTTGTAAGATTACCAAGAAACCAAGAAGACATTTTACAAATACAGCAGGGTTTCTACCAAATAGCACGGTTTCCTCGAGTAGTTGCATCAATAGACTGTGCTCATGTGCGTATAGTTTCACCAGGTATGTTCAGTTGTTTATCATTTGTCCCAAACGTTTTGAAAAATTTCATTTTAGGAGGAAATATTGCTGAAAATTTCAGAAATCGAAAACGCTATTTTTCCATCAATGTACAAGCTATGTGCACATCAAACTTAAAGTTGATTAATGTAGTTACTCGATGGCCGGGCTCGTATATTTCACAATTCTGCGGCTAAATTTCACTTCGAAAATGGTTTTGTTGGAAATGAAATAATTTTAGGAGATAGTGGATATTTCTTGAATGAATATCTTTTGACTCCCTTGGATGATCCACAAACAGCAGCGGAACGTTTGTACAATGAATCACAAATTCGAACAAGAAGTACTATTGAGAGAAGCTTTGGTGTGTGGAAAAGAAGGTTTCCGATTCTGAGCATTGGAATGCGGTGCAAACTTCCTCTAGTGCATAACTTAGCTATTGATAGAAATGAGGAAGTTCCGCCAGTGGATCCGGATGTACATGTTGAAGCTGAGGAATCATTTGAAGAAATACATTCAAATCTCACAGGTAATCGTGGCACGAGGGATACTTTCTTGGAGTACTTTCAAGCTATAATTAATTCATGAACATAATAAAACTAAAATAAAAGTTTGTTAATTTGGTTGCACATTTTATTTGAAACAAAAAAAGAAATAAAATACTTTTTAAATTCTTGTATTTTTAAATTGTGTGCTTCTTGTTTTCTCTTTTCTTCGTTGTGAAGATAAAGAATTCTGAGTTCATGCTCTTCTGTTTTATGTTGAATATGGAGGTCATGTTCAATTTGCTTAAATTCTAATTCTTTTTGCACTAGTCGTTTTTGTAATTCCACCAATCCTAGACGGGATTCACCTAACTCATCATATTTAGATTTGATGTTTGTCTTTGTATTGTTTCGTCTTAAAACTGGATTGGTCTTAGTTTTAAGTGCCTTTGGAGTCCAGGTCTGTCATTTAGAATAAGATGCACCTGCAAATATAAAAATTTTTTAGAAACATGTACTTCTTGTATGTTAATATTACATTACCTTCGTTGTCATTCAATGCATTTTCAACATTCAACTCTATTTGTTCCTGGTCCATCATGTTATCTGTTTTCTGTATAGTGCCTGGTGTGATCGAGGTACTCAAAGCTGCGAAATATTTATTTGAGCATGTTTTACGGTTGTGGGAAATATTTTACTATTGGCTTACTTGTTAGGGAGTCACTGTAGGTTCGAGCTTCCAAGCCGCCAATGTTGGAACACATAGCCAGTACTTTTTCTTCCGCGACTGAGAATACTGCAGGTGTGGCTTCTCCACTACCTGTTTTGTATAATTCTTGGCGATTGTGTGCGGCTTTTTTTTGTATTTTTCTTAACGCTCTCATACTTCAGCTTCAAATTTTTAGATGATCGTATGTTCACGCCACTCGCACTGTTAAACAGATCTGCAATTTTGGTCCACGCAGAATCTGTCTTTTTATTTTCTATTATGTTTCGAAATTTGAACACCAAATCCATTAACAACCGCGTTTCACTAGGCATAAAATTAACAGCCCTCTCGCGCTTTTTTGTTTGTAGGTCAACGTTTTCCATTTTAACTAATTATTACTTGAAACTTCGAAAATACTCGGGAAATTATTTAAAATATACGGAGATCTCATGATAGACGTTTATCTGAGAGCATAACCAGCTCATTTGCTGTAACACAAACAAGTACCAATTAATCTGTTCCATTCACACAAATACCATGTGAAGTTAGACACAATTGATATTTGCCGCTCTGCAAAATACGGTCAAATAACTATCCAGCTGTTAGTTTTCGATTGAAAAACTGAAACTACTTATCTAGCAAATAAAGAGTCGAATAAATTTATTCGTTCGTTAGCAATCAGTCTGTTTATCTGACTATTGAAAAATCGGCCCTAAATAGATTAATATCATGAAACGTAAAAGCTATATCATCAGCAAACGCGATTACCAGAAGGATATATTTTTTGTAAAAGCAATCTGTGATCTACTAGATCAAAGGCTTTGGACATATTAATAAATAGCGCCATGGAAGGCTTGGAACAATGGAATTCGTCATACAATCTAAAAACACAACATTAGATAATTTGGTAGGGTATAGTTTAGCGCCGAAGGTCGAGGTTATTAACATCCTGCTGAACATGACTTCGAAAAGATTCAGCAGTATTGTGTTAGCTGGAAACTAAGAATTAATTTCAATAAGTGCGAGGACCCCGCTGTCCAAGACCTCAAGGGACACGAAGTTAAACTCGCGTAAGTTCCGTATTGTTGACCCACGGGTAGAACCGTTAGCCATGAAAGGCTTGGTGAGGTACTTAGGAGTTTGGTTGGACCACTATCTATATTTTAACAATCATGTAGATGCTGCTCTGACGAAAGCCAAGAACGCCTTTGCTATGGCAAGAAGGTTGTTTAAAAGCAGTCAACTTGATACCAAGGTGAAGGTAATACGCTATACGGCACTCATTCGGCCTATGATGGCGTACACTTGTCCTGTGTGGTTCAACGTGAGTCCAGATGGAAAAGATGTGGCTGTTTGAGGGGCAATGTCTCAGTACCTGTCTAAGGTTGCATTGAACTCCTTAATCCGAGTACAACAAATTTTATCCCAACGAGATTTTGTACAACGAAGCAAACCTGATAACGATTGATAATTTCATAATAAAATTGATTTGACGGCACGTTGCATGATCGTTGACTTCTACCAACAGCCTAATCTTTGGGGATTTTTTTTTTTTGGAGGTTGGGATCAACTACACTGGAGCGCTCAGACTCAAATACTGGTCCATTGTACTACCAGGCCGTAACCTTCATTTAATGTAACTTCTTGGAAAAACCAAGATGCGCTTCTGTGATATAAAACTTAGGTATTCAGTTCCCACCACATCAGCGCAAATAGGCGCCACCTGATACGAGCGAAAGCAGGACACTGACAGAGAAAGTGCTCTGAAGTGTCTTCATCTTCTCCACAGGAGTCGCAGAGTGTGACATCACTAAGCTCAAGCCGACTCAGGTGCATAGCGAAGGTAAAGTGTCCCGTTAATACGCCAACAAGTCTTCTGCACTCGTTTCTGTCTAGAGATAGCAGAAAAGAAGCGGATTTCTTGCAGACGTTTGGGAGCATACTCTTGTTCACCCTGCATCCTGGAGAGTCACGCCATGTCTGGTTGTGCTATAGGGAGACCCAACCATCGACGGAGGCCCTGACCAGGGATGCGGGTAATCCCAAGGTGGGTTCGGGCCCTACGAATGCCTCAGCTGAACCTAGCCTAGCTAGTTCATCGGCAGTTTCGTTTCCCAGGATCCCGTGATGACCCGGGACCCAGACAAGTCTTAGCGAAATCAGTCTGCCGACCAAGTTAAGGGAAGACTTGCATTCTTGAACTATCTTGGAAGTGGTTAAGGGGTTGAGTAAGGCCTTGAGCACAGCTTGACTGTCGCTGCAGACGCAGATACTTCTTCCCTTCCACCTATTCTTAACAATGTAGTTGGTGGCCATTAGGATCGCGAAGGCTTCCGCCTGGAAGACCGACGCGAAATTACCTAAGGAGGCGTGAAATCTAATTTTGTCGTTTTCCACGAAGGCCCCAGCTCCAGAACCCTCCGTTGTCGTGGAGTCGTCCGTAAAAATCCAACTACATTCCTCTCCCGGTTCAGTTTCTGGCCACAGCCAGTCCAGGACACGTGGAAAGTCGACTTTGTAAAAGCGTCGCAACTGTATTATTGGCGACCTCGCATCAGACGGCATGTCCATGAGAGTAGTATCATAGGAGATGCGGTGTGCGAGGTCATCAAATCTCCAGTGCGAGTGGAACCAAAGACCATTCCTTTTTAGTCGAGAGATGGCCTTGATTGTACATCCCATGATGTGGAGATCGAAGGGGGGGAGATTAATCAGAGCATCAAGAGCAGAGCCAGGCGTGCTGGGGAAAGCCCCTGTGCAGCCAAGACAAACTGTTCTTTGAAACTTGGTAAAGGGGCAGTCACGTATTTGCGCGAAAGCTTGTTCCACCAAACGACTGATGCATAAGAGAGAAGTGGTCTTATCATTGCCGTATAGATCCAAAAGGATCTTTTGGGTGATAGACTCCACGTTTTGCCAAAAACTGCCTTGCATTGCCAGAAGACTGACAGCGCCTGGAGGTTTTTGTCTCAATGTGTCTTTTCCAGAGAAGTTTACTGTCCAGGATAACACCTAGATATTTGGCTTCATTGGAAAGTGGGATATTGACGCCTTTAAGTAGAGAGAAGAAGAAGAGTCAAACCAGTCATATTCCTCCTTCTCGTAAAGAGAACAACCTCAGTTTTGAGAGGGTTGACTGAAAGCCCATTCCAGGTACACCAGCTATCGATCATGTCAAGGGCCGCAAGGCATGGTCCGGTAACCAATATGGCTACATCGCCTGCATAAGCCTGGGCATAGGTGATAGAACTATTCAAAACGGAAAGCAGAGAATCGACCAGCATGCACCATAGGAGGGGAGACAGGACCCTGCCTTGGGGGCAGCCCCTGTTAACCTCCGACATTATAAACTTGTCACACTCCGCCTCTGCGATTATAGTCCAGTTCATTAGCATTGCTCTTATCCACAACACCAATGATTCCTCTACGCCGTGATTCCTGGCCGCGTTACACATGCCATCAAAAGTTGCATTGTCGAAGGCGCCTTCTATGTCGATGAAAATGCCCAGTGCCCAGTTTCCTGTCAAGTGCACTTTCAATTCTACCGACGAGATTTTGAAGTGCTGTCTCGCAAGATTTTCCGCGCTGGTAGGCATGTTGCATCTGAGATAGAGGGTGTGATCGCAGAGCGTTTTTGCGCAGGTGCAGTTCGACCAGCCTCTCCAAGCTTTTTAGCTTAAAGAGGTGAGACTGATAGGCCTGAAGTTTTTGGCGAGTGAGTAGTCTCATTTACCAGTTTTTGTTATAAAGGCTACCCTCACTGTACGCCAGGTACTTGGAATGTATGCCAGCGCGAGGCTGGCTACGAAAATTCTTTTCAGAGCCGGCAGTATAGGGTCTATGCCCTTTTGCAGCAGTGCTGCATATATGCCATCGGTGCCCGGTGATTTGCAACCATCAAAAGACGCTACAGCGTACTTGATGGCTTCATCAATTACGACGAGCGATGAAATATACCAGCCTCTGCGAGTAGAACTTGTCTGCTCATCCCCAGTTTCGGAAATCGGCACTGGTTTTGAGCCAACTGTGATCCGGTTCCCAGGGAAGTGAGTCTCAAGCATGAGTTGGAGGGTCTCAGCTTTAGACTCTGATTTTCTTAGTGTGTCCAGCCTCACTGCTTTGTCCCTTTTGAGGACTTTCACTAGTCTGCTGATTTCACTGAGTGTTTCGATTTTCCCACAAAAGTCTTTATAAGAGGCACTTTTTTTCACTTTTGTTTTAATCGATATAGTCCCAGTCCTCTTCCAGATTTGTCTTGAGTGACCTATTCAGAAGTTTTCTGGTTTCCTTGCGCTTTCTCTGCAATTCCGAGTTCCACCAAGGAACAGTGGTTCTGCAGGGGTGTTTTTTGACTGGGCCTGTCAGTTCGAAACATTGGGTTAGAGTGTTATTCAGGTTCCAAACTGCCACCTCAACCTTACGCCTCGTTCTGAATTTTGGGAGAGGCACAGTGCGATTTGCTAACTCTTCCCTAAACTTTGGAATTTTCGGCACGGAAGTGCTCAGCCAATCAAGAGATTGCTGTGTGGAGCACTTTAGCAAAAAGGTTCCGTTTTCCAGAGCACAGCCCTCCACTTGGAAGCAAGCGTTCTCTGCCTTAGCCAGCTCCCACAGCTGATCTTCGCAGTATTTGGTCATGCTGTCGGTCATGCTCATTGCCAGCTTTCCCTATTCGCAGCAGCAGAGAAGAGATAGCAGCCTTCTTATAGGGCTGTTGATCTCGTTTTCCGCTTGCCGCGAGTTTGAGTCTATTGGCAGGCTCTCCCGCAGCAGTCAATTTCCGCTTATCCGAGCCGCAGCCAAAATTAGGTGTGGCACCGGTGTCTTGCGGACCTTGCGTGCGGGGAGTGCTGAGGAAGAGGGGGCGGCGTTGGTTTCGGAGGATTGGCCAGTTTCGGTTGGTGATACTTCTACTGACCTGATCCTCTTTGCCTTCGCCATTGAAGGGGTACTGCCTTCGACGCTTGCGCCTTCAACCACTTTCGTGATCTCTTTGCGCCGCTCGGTGGCAACCTTCCTTCTCCTCCTATTCCTTTTGCTCTTGGTCAGGGGCCCCCCAGGTGCCGGATCTTTTGGGGCTCGTTCCTCCTTTTTGGATTCCTGAGGCGCGCCATTTCCGGTTTTCCAACTCATTCTATTGAGGGCATCGTAGAGTGAGTGGCAAGAGTCATTACTTTCAGCGCCACAGCGGGCGGAGGGTGTTTAAGGTATGGTGGTTGGGGCCTCCAGAATCCTTGCCCCGGTCGATGTCGAAAAGACAACGGGTGGATTATCGCAGTCGCGAGTACCACCTGGAGTAGTTAAATCCTTTGGGTTTGCCTCCATACAGTTTTATTTAGTCTTTATTTATCTTCGGGGCTTACTAGCCCGATATTTTGTAATGTGAAAAGGCACGGCTGAATGGCTTCTTTCTACCAGAGACATTTTTTATTAAGATATGATGGGTCTAGTTCAGGACAGGGAGGGGTGCCCTATAATCTTCCATGTCCCACGCCGAACAGTGGACCGGCGACTCCTTTATGAACAGAACGTCGCTCGCAGCCGCGGGGATCTGCTTCGGTTCCCTGCCGCCGTCTTTATACGTTGTGTTACGTGTACGTAATATTGTCAGTTGGGCAGTCTGTGGTCAGCTTCTTAGTGGTTAAGTTAAGTTTTAAACTAAGTGTAAAAAACAGAAAAAATATAAAAATAATAATTTAAAAAAATTATACAAAAAAAGGTGCATCACGGCATATAGACTATATATGTTAGGCATATAAGAAACTAATACGCCCTGATGCACGCGTTCGTGCTACGGGCGGGCATAGTTAATTATAGTATGTAAGAAAAACCGAAATGTAGTTAAGTTTTTTTTATAGTTTTCTTAGTATAATTTAAGTTAAGTTTAGAAAAAAAATAAGAATAAGAAAAATAAGAATAAGATGTCGAAAGACAGTGAAATATGTTATGTTAATTTTAACTTAGAGCACCCGCATAGAGTCAGTAAGATTGATATAAAAAGAAGGAAATGCTAAGCTAGTTTTAAGAAAATTTGTGTAGTATATACGAACAGCATTGGATTTAATTGAAACAAATTTGAAATAAAAAAACAACATTAAAATCGCATCTTCAGGAGATTTATTTGATTTTAATCCACACTGATTATCAGAAAAACATATTGGCGATCTAAAAAGAAATCATGCGTGGTTTTAATTATTCCTTTTTTTATTTCCTTTTTTCAAAAGAAGTATACCTTCTGCAGACTTTAAGAGTTTTGGAAAACATTTGCTATATATACTCCGATTAAAAAGGTAGCAAATAATGTCGGCTATGTTAAAGACAATTTTCTTTCCATCACTTGTACATGAAGTTTTACTTTTTAGTGACATGATAAGCTTAAAAACTTCAACAGAAGTAAAAGGAATAAAAAGCAGGTTATATGCTTGTACCACATTCCGAAACCCTGAATACGGACTACAGCTGCAAGCTTTATTACATTCGTTATAATAATAATTGTTGGCGCTACAGTCCAAAGGGGGACCAGGGCCTAGCTTGCTCATCAACTACTCGTGTTGTGCGCGCTACTGTTCTCCCACGAGTAGAAGGGACCTACAGTTTTTTGCCGACTCCGAATGGCGAAATTTGAGAAGCTTTTTTAGACAGTTATTACTCTTTGAGTGTTGTCAGCAGCTCGAAAGAGGTGTATTACATTCGTTAGGAGATATTTAACTATTTGAGATTTCAATAAAACTGTTACCAATACTGTTGAAATCTGTTAAAGCCTTTCCATTTACTTCCAGAGTATCAATTGGTTTTGACTCTCAATCTTTACCTAGAATTTCGTTAACAACACTCCATTCTTTTTTTGTATCACCTTTAGCACTACGCATCTTTTTACTATTACTAGTTATTCCGATTTTTCCTACCTTTTAATGAAAACTTTCTCCTTTTTTTATTTTGTGTAATAAGTCCAAAGTTTTATAGTCTTATAATTACTTCGACCAAAATTATATAAAGATAAAGGTGTACATCTATCTACATGATTTTTTAATATAGACATAAACATATCAAAAGCAACCGATACGTCTTTTTCACAATATACAGACTTCCAGAACTCATATTTGAGACGTTCGTTGAATAGGGTGTAACTTGTGCGAAAAGTTTGACTCTATTTACGATAATCATTAATTGACTTAGTAACACATTAGTGCTTAGGATTAGCATACGATGATCCGTAATCCGACAGTCAACAGCATGGCAATGAAACATACTCTTATTGGTCTTATTTAACCGCATGAATATGTGTTCAATAGAAGTCTTAGAAGTATTAAAAATGCGAGTTGGCTCGTTGACAAAGACATTAAAGCAAATAATTGGAGGAACCTACTGCAATAATATTCTTCGTTTTATGTTTACTTAAAATTCCATTCAATTCCTCAATGAAATCACCTTTATAAAATCCATGTAATTCATATATGTATGCATAAAACCTTTTCGTTAACATCGGCATGCAACCAATTGAGTTAGCTAGCAGTTGTTGTTCTAGACGAATTAAGGTATTATCCAGCGATTCAATTCTCTCTTCGTATGGTATGTCTTGTTTTTGGTGAGAAAATCTTCAATTTGCAGGTTCTTGATTTCTTTCATTTCCATTATGTCCCTCCAAAAAATTTCCAGTGTCGGTGCTGTTGCACCTTCGGAGTCGTTAGTGATATTCTCCGCGAATGAGCGATGAGAAATTTCTTGTATTTTTCATTGATACACATGTACACGATGGAACTGGGGCACCTGAGAGAGATACAGGGTGGATAACCGTGCAATGGTGCAGCGAAAAAGTTTTTTTTCTTTCAGTTTATTATTTTTTGATTGTTTCATCTTTTCTGAAAGAAAAAAGATCACTCCATTTTGATTTCAGAGCGATCAACTTTTTTTTGCAAACTTTGCACGATAATAATAATAATTGAATGGCGCAACGGTCCACAGAGGGACCAGGGCCTAGCTTGCTCATCCACTACTCGTATTTTGCGCGCTTTTCTTCTCTCACAAGTAGACCTACGGATTTTACATTATAAATAAGGTAGAGCAAGAGTTCTCACCTTATTAGTTATGTAAGTTTTATCTATTTCGGTTTAACATATACATATTACTGTATAAGCAATTTCAATTTGTATTTAAAAGACTTTTGTATTTTTATAATATTTTAATATTGCTAAGAATTCCAAAACGAAATCGTTCATGGTATTTTAGATTTCATGTGAATCATTTAATGCAAAATGTGACAGAAACTAGCGATGGACAGGGAGATTGACCGAAAATATAAACGCTTTTACCTTTAGAACCAAAAGCTTATACATTAAAGAATAATAGAAAAGAAAATTAAGTTTTCGATTAAGTTCTTAACTAGATCTCTTATCGTACATGAATCGCTAAATTTTACATTTAAATCCGAGTCTAATCTAGGCTGTACAGCTTGCACAGTTCGTGATTGAATCTCGTGTTCCAAAAGCCATCAACGCAAAAAATTAAGCGAATAATTTTGTTCACCACAATGGCATAAGGCAGGATAGGTATGATCAAGTTTTGCTCTAGTTTACCGCTTAACTCATCTAAGACACATCCGTTTCAATGCAATGTTCGAAGGTAGTGGCTCTTGTATTTATTTTCAAGAACGATGGCGTACGCCAAATGAATGTCAATTGCTTTAATTACTACCAACAAGCATCCAACCTCTAGCGGATATTCAAGCAAAAGCTATTATCTTCATCAAAATTAGCCTGAAAATAGAAGACAGTAAAAAAGTGCCTTATATGGAGACATCAAAGAGAATCTGCTCCGGAAAAGAAAATCATTTAGGAAAGAGAAATACTCTGCATCATGTGATTATAGAATAAAAATATGTGATTGATAGGCGAATTCCCTTGAATTTAAAAAACCGATTTAAATTATTCCTGCCGTCCGAGATTAATTCAATGCCGACACCAGAGCGACCCAGTATTCGTTTGATCCGTCCGTAAAACTCAGCGATAAACAGCTTTCTTCTAAACGTTATAATTTTGTATTTTTAATCTACTGAAGAAAACGCTCATTCCTCAATGCGGCATATCATTACGCCCTTTATTATTATTGCTTGTCGTATTACACACATCACGAGAAAAATTACCCAGGCCAAATGAGACCCTAAGTTCCGACTCTTATTCTGATTGTCAACCTTAGCTTAGCTGCATAACCCATAGTTGTGATGTGTTGCGAGAGATCTCCAGCATGCGATACTTTTGCATTCAGCTACCATCGAAAATGATGTGGTGACATATTCAGATGAAGAAGCTGATGTCATGGAAGCAGCGTGCTCAAGGGCTTATTAAAATTCGTCCTCACCTCAAAGGAAACTTTGAAACAAGTAGCCAATATTTTATCGACAAGGTGTAAAAACGTCAAGGCAGATATTGCGAAACAAACCTTATGAGCAATAAAGTTCTTCGTCTGTTTTATTGAATGAAGAGAGGAGTAAAAAGAACACCGTAAGAAGATGCGAATTTAATGGAATGCCTTTTGTACTTTATGATTAATGCACCATCAATACTAATTGGCAAAACACTTTAGGTCCTTTCTACTTGTACCAGGTATACCAATATGAAAATAAAACACTAATTATAAGTGGAAAAGTAAAAACATGTTATTCAAAGTATTGGCCATTGTTTTCTACACATTTTGACATCCTTTCTTGCAATTTGTGAATACCACGCCAATAAAATTGTTCGTCTTTTATAGCAAACCAATCAGACACCCAATTTTCGACCTCCTCGTAGGAATCAAAGTGCTGCCTAGCCAATGCGTGCCCATCGATGAAAACAAATAGTAGTCGGAAGGAGCCAATTCTGGTGAATACGGCGGGTGGGGTAGCTGCTCCCAGCCAAGTGTTTTAATTGTATCCTGAACCGATTTTGCTTTGTATGCAGGTGCATTGTCATGGAGCAAAATTACCTGTGTCTTCTGGCCCATTCTGGTCATTTCTCGATCAATCTTCTTCTTCTTCTTCTTATGGCGCTACAGTCCGGGGTGGACCTGGGCCTCAATCAACATGCCTCTCCAGCCAGCACGATCTTTCGCCAGCTGTCTCCAGTTGCGCACTCCAAGTTAGTTGAGGTCATTCTCCACTTGTGTGCGCCACTTCAGTCTAGGTCGTCCTCTGTTGCGTTGTCCCAATGGCTCGGATTCAAAGACTTTTACATGGCCTAGCCATCTGAAGCGTTGTATCCGTAGACGCTTGACCAGGCGCATGTCGCTGTACAGCCTATAGAGTTCGTCATTAAATCTTCTCCTCCAGATGCCATCAAAGCACAAGACCAAAAATCGCACGCAAAACTTTTCTCTCGAAAAGACTAAGGGCTTCCTCATCCGCCTTTGCTAGCGTCCAACATTCTGCGCCATATAGTAGGACGGGGATGATCAAGCTGTTATATAAAGCGAGCTTAGTCCTTCGAGAGAGGGCTTTATTACTCAATTGCCTCTTGAGCCCAAAGAAACAGCGGTTGGCAAGAGTGATTCTGCGTTTGATTTCGGTACTGATGTTATTTTCCCTATAGTAGGTAGACGAGGTCCTTGACTACCTCAGAGTTTTTGCTGCCTAGTGTGACGCTCCGTCCGAGACGTCGATGTTGTGTGTCCTTCCTTGATGACAGCATGTACTTCGTTTTGCCCTCATTTACCGCCAGACCCATTTTAGCCGCTTCCGCTTCAATCCCAGCAAACGCCTCATTGACGGCTCGCTGTGTTCGTCCAATCACGTCAATGTCATCAGCGTAAGCTAACAATTGAACTGACTTCTGGAAGATCGTGCCTCTGGTGTTGACTTGTGAGTTACGCACGATATTCTCGAGGATGATGTTAAAGAAGTCACATGACAGTGCGTCGCCTTGTCTAAAACCTTTTTTGACATTGAAGGTCTCGGTGAGTTCGTTATCGACCTTGACGGAGCAGCGAGAGTTCTCCATCGTCATCCTACACAATCTGACGAGTTTGGTAGGAATGCCAAAACTAGACATGGCACTGTATAGTTCGTCTCTATGCACACTGTCATATGCAGCCTTGAAATCGACGAATAGGTGGTGAGTGCCATTTTGCATTTCTTGGGTCTTTTCCAGGATCTGCCGTAATGTAAAGATCTGGTCTATTGTGGACTTCCCTGGTCTGAAACCACACTGATAGGGACCTATCAGGTCATGGACAAATGGTTTCAGACGCTCACACAATACGGCAGAGAGGATCTTGTATGCGATGTTCAGGAGACTAATCCCTCTGTAGTTAGCGCAGTCAAAGGGGTCTCCTCTCTTGTGGACCGGGCAAACGACGCTGAGATTCCACTCATCGGGCATGCTTTCCTCCGACCATATCTTACAGATGAGCTGGTGCATGCGCCCAACCAGGTCATCTCCAGCTGCTTTAAATAGTTCTGCGGACAGTCCGTCCGCTCCAGCAGCTTTGTTCGACTTTAGCTTGGATATTGCTATCTTCACCTCGTCTAAGTCGGGGGGACGGAATGCTTGTCTATCATCGTCCAAATTGAGTGGAACATTCTGCCTAACAGTGGGATTTGGGTCGTCATCGCCGTTTAGGAGTCTGCAGAAATGATCCTTCCAGATTCTCAGCACAGACTGCGACTCTACTACGAGTTGTCCATTTTGGTCCCGGCAGGCCTTGGTCCGAAAATTGTATCCTCCGGATAGCTGTTTTACCTTTCGGTAAAACTTTCGGACTTCATTCCTGCCAAAGCACCTTTCCATTTCCTCGACCGCGCGCTTCTCATGCTCCTTCTTCTTCCTTCTGAGAAGCCGGTGCTCTTCCCTTCTTCTCTGTTCGTAGAGTTCACGAACAGCCCGCGTTTTTCGATGCAGCGTCGCCTTATAGGCGTCTTATTTAGCTGCGTGCGCTTGCCTGCACTCGTCGTCAAACCATGGGTTCTTTCTGGGTGGTGATGTGAAACCCAGCATATCAGTGGCAGCATCTTTGATGGCTTCTTGACAACGTTTCCATTCTTATTCTATGCTTAGTGCAGGAAGCGTCGAGCTCTGAGCGAGTTTCCGGGAGACTCGGTCGGCAAAGTTCCCAGCAATCAGCTGCGATTGTAGCTTTTCGACGTCAAACCGTTTTGGCCTTTCTCGACTCCGTTGCTCTCACGATATCCGGGTTCTTACCTTGGCTACAACAAGGTGATGATCGGAGTCAATGTTTGCACCTCGGAAGGTTCGGACATCGAGAATACTGGAGGAGTGTCTGACGTCGATCGCAACGTGATCAATCTGGTTGACGGTTGATTGATCAGGAGATCGCCAGGTTCCTTTGTGAATGTCCAGGTGTGGGAACCGCGTGCTAGCCACAGAGAGGTTTCGTCCCGAAGCGAAGTCCAACAGCCTGTGTCCGTTTCCGGATGTGTTGTCGTGCAGGCTTTGTTTACCGATGACTCCAGCAAAGATGTCCTCCTTTCCCAGCTGAGCGTTGAAATCTCATAGAACGATATTGGTGTCATAGCTGGGGCATCGATCGTATGTTCTTTCTAGGAGATAATAGAAATCATCCTTGATGTTGTCATCCTTCTCCTCTGTCGGGGCGATAGCGCATATTAGGCTGATGTTCCCGAATTTAGCCTTGATGCGGATTGTCATGAGGCGTTCGCTGACTGGGTCGTAGCTCAAGACTTTTTGCCTAAGTCTGCCTCGAACAACAAATCCGCAACGGAATAAGCGCTGCCTTCTCTCTCTATAGCAATTGCTGTAGTAGATATCGCAGTTCTTCATCGCTTTTATGCCAGGCCCATCCCATCGCACTTCCTGGATGGCGGTTATGTCAGCTTTGTAGCTGTCAAGGGCCTCCGCAAGTTGTTCGGCTGCACGTGGCCTGTTGAGGGACCTCACATTCCACGTGCAAAACCGAAAATCTTTGTCCTTAAAACGTTTGCTGGGGTCGCCAACAGTTGATCCTTCATTATCCGAGGCATGGTGTTGCTTCTGAACTAATGATTTTTACGTGGTGAGGAAGTTACCCTCACGCACAACCCACAGACTGGTAGGCCAGGCCCATTATTTAAATCCTCGGGCAGAGGGGGTTGCTGCATACATCGATCAATGCATGGCTAAAATTGATCATTTGTTGTCGGTAGCGATCAGTATTAACGGTTTCACCAGGTTTTAGGAGCTCGTGGTACAGCACACCTTTCTGGTCCCAACAAACACACAGTATTGTCTTCTTGCCGAATCGATCTGGTTTTGCAGTTGATGTTAATGGTTGTCCCAGATTAACCCATGATTTTTTTCGTTTAGGATTCTTAAAGTAAATCCATTTTTCATCGCCAGTAACAATCCGATGCAAAACCGATTTTATTCGTATCTTTGAAGGAAAATTTCACAAGTGTTTTTTCGGGTTTCCATCTGTCTTGCATTCAATTCATGTAGCATCCATTTTCCACACTTTTGGATCTTTCTTATAGCTTTTAAACGGTCAGAAATTGTTTGTTGTGCTTTTATTGTTTGCTTTTGACTCAAAGTGTCATCTCCATCCAATATCGTTTGTAATTCGGCGTCTTCAAACTTTTCTGGTGGTCTTCCATGTTTTTCATTTCTCACATCAAAATCATTTCTGAACCGTTGAAACCATCTTTTGCATGTTGCTTCTGATAGAGCATGATCACCATATGCCTCGACAAGCCTTCGATGCGACTCTGCAGCACTTTTCTTCAAATGAAAACAAAAAATTAATGCTTTCCGCAAATCACCACTTTCTGGTACAAAATTCGACATTTTTAACACGATGAAAATATATGATGTTGGTAAGAAAACAGTTAACCACACAATACTATTGGTAGCCAAGCATCCCTTTGGGAATTGTTGCGTAACTCAATGTATATGCTTAAAATACTGTGGGCTGACTGGCTTTAAATTGCAATCCATGCAAACATACCAATTAAATGTCACTTTTAAGATTATTTGGTTAGAAAAGTTAAGTTTCACATTTAAAAATGTATGCCAATATATCCATCCGAAATTCACACAAATCCTCACAAAATTTACAATAGCATCCTATATCTTTTGCCTCGTCTTTGCTTATTCTCATTTTATCCCAACGTTTAATTTCATTTTTCATTGCACCCCTTTTCTAAGGCCTTATTTGTTTCCTTGACAAAAGATTTGTTGAACAAAAATACCGCTCTTTAGCGCTGCTTAAAGATTTTTGCTCAACAAGCAAACATTCAAGAAAGTTACCAACCAACAAACTCCGCTGCCGCTTTGGAATCGCAATAAAAATTAAAATAACCACTAATGAGCCGGACCGAAACTGGACCCTACTCATCTTAAGCAAATACAATCTAATGTACTCATGATGATTCGCCCTTCATGGTCAATCTCCATTCAAGGTAACAACACTCGGGACACATGCCAGCCGCACTTTGAAAACCGGTCCATAAATTTCATTGCCGCCACCTGGCGTCGGGTGCAATTGTGCGATTTGTGACGTCAGTGGCAGTGTTCAAGCATCGGCTACATCTGGAGATGCTTTTCGTAATTGATGGTTTTCTACGGTTACGTTTACCGTGTTTCTTCCCTGGAGATGATGCAACACTTTGACTATTGGTACTTCACTTTTGCGCAATGCATCGTAACATCATGCAACATTTAGCAAGGCACAATAGGTTTCTTAACGATTAGTTTTTATGATTTGTTACGGTTGGTATTGGAACTAAAGAAGATAGGCAGAAAAAGGTATGTAACTAGCTAAGGGACTTTTGTAACTTGCTGTACTATTGAAGTGTGAGACAATATTTGTCGGTCGGGCATTGAGCAGCCTTTGAATTTGTTTTTGGGCAATAATCTAAAAACAGATTGAACCGTTTTCAATGATGAGGGCTGGCGTTGCTTTATTATATGAATGTGGCGACCAAAAGTGGGGAACTTGTGTGTTTTAAACTGGATTTAAAAATATTTGTTTGGACATATGCGTTCAAAGAGACTGACTGGCGTACAGAATGCTAACAGAGTACGCAAAAGGGACTAAAATATAAATCTAGTAACGCACACATTTATAGTGCCAATCTGAGAACTGTTTCTATATAGATTCTTGTTATTAGTCTTTCTTCTTCACTTAAAATAGGAAGCAAATTTTTGAAAAGTGAAACATAGGAATAAATGAAAAAAAAACGTTTTTGAGGTCTTTAATTTACTTTTCAAAAATAACGGTTGTAAGGCTCCTTTGTCGTGGCCGAACACACCACAAGTGGACTTGCAGCAAAAACACGCCATCTTACTCTTTCAATTTTATTGTGGACTGTGTAATGATAATAATTCGTAATACTTCGATATAGTAAAAAATATGGTATAGAAGTAATGGAAGCATTTCTAAGAGATAAAACTTTTAGAAATAGTTCGAATATAGAAAGGTAAATGATAGTTATCAAATTTTCGTTTTTTTTTCTGTAAGTAAACATGCTGGAGAAATAATTCATTCGTAAAGAACTTCATTTATAACATTTCCCATTAAGAATTGTTGTTTCATTTAAATTTCCTTAATAACTACTGCAACATGCGGTCTGGAAGCTTAGTAAATCACTCTAACCGAAAGCAGGATACGAACTGAAAAAAAAAACAGCCAATTATTTGTCTTGTATGACAGCAGCGACAACAGGTGGTTCCAAGTGGCTCTTTATAGAAATCCTTTGATTTTAAAACCTAGCAGATGACTACTAGTATCACTTAAAATAAAAAAAAGGTTATTCCTATCCTTTCAGCCCGGCTGTCGCATATATTTACAATTCAGAATGGAGTTCTCTTCATGTATTTCTGAAATGAATTTATGCGCACATCCTCTTCTCTTGGCGACTGTTTTTGCTTTGCTTTTCAATTTAATGGTCATACAAGTGTCGAAGGCAATTGCGCATATATTCATTAGTCATGTTACCATGGCGTGACGTCGCCCTCACACGAATGATAAAAATTCTCGAGACCTTAATTAAGGTCCCAAAGTCCCAAAGCCTCAAGGAAACCGAAGTCCTGAGTCGCGAACAGCATCTTTCATGTTAACGCAGTAATTTTAGAATCTCTGGCCTTAATCAGCGCCTAACATCTTTGTATGTTTTTCTGATTAATTGATCCAAGCGTGTTTTCTACTTTTAGTGCAATATACACGGGCGTTGGGAGTTTAACGAAACGTTCTTCTGTGTCAACCCTTTCGTGAACCAGTGCTGTTGAGAAAATGGAAATGTGTTAAACATTTACGCAGCCAATTAGGAATGAAACTCGTATAAGTATCCATATTTTATTAATCACTGAGAAGGCGGGGACTGTCCTATATGGTGAATTGAGTTGCCATGAAGATTGGAAATTGTTGTGGCCGCCAAGCAGTGTATAGTTCTTGATATATAAGACCGAACAGGTAGAATGTAGTTCTTAAGAAGGTCGCTTATGGTGTAATAAAAGTGTATAATGTGTTTCTCTGTTATTGAATTCACTAGCCATTGTCGCTGAAATATGTGAGTATTGATATAAAAAATTGGGCATGGCTTACGTGGTTGTGGAACAAATTCGTTTCCAGTCCCTCAGAGACTGTGATTAAGGATGAAAGAAGCAGAAGGGTTTCTGGCTGAAAGGAGATTAATAAAGTCGGTAAAAAGCTGAGACATGAAAACGCTTATTTGCTTACCACTGGACAAGCCGGTACGCCGTCCAAAGGATTCGAAGCATATTCATTTATATTTTTTTATTTGCATATGTTGGCTTTGTTATGAGCCTTTGCACATAACGGAAGATTGGCTCTCGAGTAGTTGAAGAAAGCGCACGTGTTTTTCGCTGGCGAGTTTATATATATTAATATATCTAAAATTTCCAGTAAGCGTACGCGTACTGATTCTGGTGACGACGTAAATCGCCCTCCCAGCAAATTTTCATTTTCCGACAAACATATAACAGATTCGACAATGGTCGACAATCAAAATTATTTTTATTTATTAAGTGAACCGAATGAAATCGTGGATATTAATAATAATGAACGTTCAAACGTCATTAAAGATAATGTTCCTCCAATAATTGTGCTGAAATCATCAGGTGAACGCATTCGTTGCATGTTGAAAGATATACAAATTGATAAGTATTTAATTAAAAACATGTCACTAGGCCTTAAAATCATTCCATCGACCATAGAAATCTCTGAAAAAATTAAAAATGAACTGACAAGGCTAAATTAAGAATTTTTCTCTTATTCACGCAAAGAAACGCGGCCGGGACTAAAGTACCTCGATGTGCAAATTATTTTAAATAAAGACAAACAAACAAATCAATTTAAAAACTGTTTCTATGTTGTGTATATCCAACACGGCACAATAAAACTAAACGAACTTAGAAATAAATATAACCACTTGTTTAAAACAAAAATTCGTGGGACTTTAAAAACCAAAGACTCGGTAAAATTATACAATGCCATAATTGCCAAAGGTTCGGCCATGGATCCATGCATTGTCATGTAAAAAGCGTTTGTGCCAACTGCTCCGAAGGCCACAAAACAATTGAATGTAAGAAATCTGACGTCATGCAATGTGCTAATTGAAATGGGCCGCACAAATCATCTGATTCTAACTGCAGTTACCGAAAGCAATATCTGAAGATTCGCCACTTTCCGTGCATCAAAATACAAGCTATACCAGCACAAAAAAATTTCGACCCACACTCTCCTTCCCATTTTGCTCCTTTACCTTCGCATTCCAAATCCAAGGAATCGCACCAACTCGATCTGACCCATAAAATAATTCGCATTCATTCCCGCATGTGCATGGTGCACAAAGGAAAATCGCATACGAGAAAAAAGAACATCATCAACATCATCATCTCGCTGTAGAGTCCAACAGTTTATTCTCTTTCGAAGAGATCAATTCTTTTTTAAATATAGTATTAGCATCATTATAACATCAATAGCTATTAAATACGTATATTCTAATACTTATGTTAATTAGTTATCTTAACATTATTACTTGGAATGCAAGAAGCATAACAAATAAAAAAATTGAATTCTTTAATTTTATTATCGAAAAAAGAGCTGATATTGCTTTGCTTACGGAAACCCACTTAAAAGATAATAAATCCTTCTCTCATCCCAATTACAATTGTTACCGCCTTGACAGAAGTAGCACATCCGGGGTTGGGGTGGCCATCGTCATAAGGAAAGACATCTCACACTCGGTGCATCCGGGTTTGCAACTTAGTTGCATTGAGTTCATTGGTGTTGACATAATTTTAGAACGTAATTTTAAAGTGAGTATTTTTTCTGTCTATTTTCCTGGGGGAAATAGATCTTCTGATAGAACAACTCACTTTAGAAGAGATTTATCAAAAATATTTCGTTATCGCGGTAAAATTATTCTTAGTGGTGATTTAAATTGTAGCCATCAACTTTGTAATTGTCTCAGAGCTAACTGTTGGGGTAACATACGTAACAATCGAGAACCGATCAAACTTCTCTTTACTATATCCTCCTAAATCGACTTATGTCCCAACATCCAGTTCCAAAAGCCTTTCTATTCTTAATTTTTTTGTTATAAATATCAATGCAAATTGTACCAGGCCATTAACTCTCGAGAATTTAGGTTCCGACCATCTACCTGTCAGTATTAAATTTAAGTTAAACAACCTCTATGGTACTATAACTTTTCAGTCGCGAATTGGAATAAATTCGCTCACTTTATCAACTCCAATTGCAATTCGAATAATATTATTAACTCTCAAATTAATAATACACAAATTGATTCAATGTGTGCAGATTTCACTTCTATAGTAAATGGAGCTATTGATTTTGCAGTTCCAAACGCTGTGAAAGAAAAGAACCAAGTCCAGTTTCCCAGTAATATTTTATTACTTATACTACTGAGAAATTCAGAAAGAAGAAAATGGATACGCTACAGGTATGATTGTTTCCGTCAAAGCACGAAATATCTGAACAAGGCTATCGCTGACGAAATAAATAAATTTAAAAATAGCCGTTGGAACAATCTTCTTTCTTCCTTTGATAAGGCAAGTAAACCTTTCTGGAAAGTTTTAAAAAATTATTAAAAAAAGAGGTGTAAGTATTTCGCCTCTCAAGAAACGAAATATGCTTTATATTACTCCGACCGATAAAGCCAACTTACTTGCTGAAACTTTTGCTAGTAATCATAAAATTGCTGCAAATTTTAGCGATTCTTCTACTTCTACAGTGATGTGTCTCACACAATCGTCAGTTTACAAATTTACTGAATACTAATAAAGTCAAACATTTTATTAATAGTTTGAAAAATAAAAAAAAAGTCCAGGTTTAGATGGTATAAACATTAGAATTTTAAAGACTTTGCCTCCCACAGGCCTGCGTTTTCTCACAGAGATCCTTAATTCTTGCCTCAAACTAAGCTACTTTCCAGATCGCTGGAAAACAGCTCTGATAATTCCAATTCCTAAACCTGGTAAAGATGACCCTAAAAGCTACAGGCCTATAAGCTTGCTAAGTTGCGTAAGCAAAATCTTAGAAAGAATAATTAAGGAAATGATTGATAATCATACATATATTGGACAATAATATTTTGCCTCAATTTCAGTTTGGCACGATGCATTAATGTACAAGTTAATTAAGTTAAACTTTCTATTTAAAGTGATTAAAATTGTACAAAGTTTCTTAAGTAATAGAATGTTCATTGTTAAAGTACATAATGCAAAATCACTTGTTCAAAACATAGCATATGGTTTGCCTCAGGGAACAGTACTCGGTCCAACTTTGTTCGGTTTATATGTTTCTGATATTCTTAATTTTGGTAATAATATCAATGTTGCAATGTTCGCTGATGACACCGCTATATTCGCTTCTGAAACCTATTATATGGATGTTTACACAGTGTTACAATCTACTCTTCTTGAATTAGAAAAGTACTTTTCCAAATGGAAAATTAAGGTAAACACTTCGAAAACGCAAGCAATCTGGCTTACACGCAGACGTAAAGGCTATTTTTTACCTAATAATGTAAGCTAAAAATGGGTTCTGTAAATATAGACTGGTCTGAGCACTGTAGGTATCTTTGTATTTTAATTGATAAAAAATTTACCTTTCTGAAGCACATATCTTGCACCATGGATAAAATGAACATGCACATTAAAATTCTTTATCACATTATAAATAGAAAATCAAAACTTAGTATTGAAAATAAGATCATTCTGTATAAGTCTATTTTTCAAAGTATATTACTCTACAGTTGTCCTGTTTGGTACAACTGTGCTAAAACTCATATAATAAAACTCCAAAGATGTCAAAATAAAATTTTTAAAATTATGCTAAATTTACCACGACACATTCAACCCGTAGGCTTCATGAACAAAGCAAAATCACATTCGTACAAACTCTAATTGATAAATTAACCATACGATTTTACACTCAATGTCTCTGAAAATGAGTTAATTAAATGTCTAAAATACTCCCCGCAGTAAACATAAAGTATATTATATTAAATTGGGGATCTTTGCAGTATTATTTTTAAATATTGAAAAAGCATTTTAGTTGTAGCTTTCCCTTGAATTGTTTTAAATGCTTATCTTAATTCTTTATCTAACCTGTTAGTTATAAATCGTAGCTGTAAAGGACTGTGCCCTAAACCTCTAAAAATTATCATCTTACAATTATATACACTATTGTTCATGCTACATTAATGATAAAATGAAATGAATTCCAACATAACAAAGGCCGTTATTGGGTTTCTAGTTTTGGGGTCAATTAATTTCGGATTACTTTCCGGGATGTTGAAATTGAGCGATTATTGATTTGCGTGGCTTTGTTGTGCATTTGATGGCAAATAAATTTGTTTTTCGCTTTAGGCCAATATTGCTTCCACAATAGAAGAGAAATAAACAAAATGGAACTAGTGTATACGAAAGTTTAATTTTATTGGACTTTAAAGTTAAACGGCTAATGAAAAAATAAATAAATCTCACAGCTATGTCAAAAACAAACCAAACCATGTTTTTGAGTTATTAAGGATATCGTGGATAATTTGCGTCACATAACCCAGCCACTATCGTCTCGTCTACGATCTTCTTTATACACACTTTGACCGCTACTGAACGCAACATATCTCTTGTCAAAATTGTACACACATTGAACAACAAGACAATGAAATCTTTAGTAAAAGGCGAACGATTCAGTCGTCCACAGACCACCGTGGTGTAAGCACGTGATTCGACTACGCAAGAAAAAAAACGATCAAAGATTCTAGTACAGAACAAAACCATAACACTCAGAAAGGTTCGGTAGCTCGGGTGTTAAGCACAAGTGCAGTGAGCCAACAATCACCGGTTCAAATCCGGAAGAAAATAAAAAAAAAACTTTTTTTTTTATTTTAATTAAAACAATACTAGAGACACAAAGTGTGAAAAAGAAAAGTGAAATGGAGAGTGACGAGCGACCCGAGCTCAGTAAATCGGGTGATTTCAAAACACCGGTGGCCGGGACATCAGGCCACCTAACCAGTGACGGTAGCATCCGCGTGGCTAGCCCCATGAGCGGAACGGCCGACTTAAAAAAAAGAAGGAAGAGGGTGCAGCCGCAGCACAACCTCACGAAGCGTCGGACGACAGCAATGACGTCAGATGAGGAAGCGGTCGCATCAAACAAAGTTGGGGTGGTTGCGACCAAAAATATTACGCCAACAAAACCAGCAGTAATCCGAGCAACAACAAAAACGGCTTCAACTGCGATCCCAATCGACATTGATGCCCTCCAATGTGAATCGGAGGGCAACGAATGCCGTTTTTCATATAGAGGGAGTGAAAACTCCTTCCAGGTGCTCGCCACATCGGACGCCGACGATGAAGAGGAGCAAATAAGAGAGGAGGAAACTAAACTGAAGAAACTCGACGAGGAAAGAGCGAAGCTCGATGCCCATATCAAGTTCCTATATGAGCAGTCCACGTCGAGGAAAGCTGCAGAGAAAGCAGCAAAACAAAAGGAGCAACAAAGCGAAGTACTAAAGCTGCAACAAAGACGGAAGCAATGTGTCGAGCAGCAAAAATGTCAAGAACCGCTGCCGTCCACATCCAAGGCAGCTCAACGTCTACAGGAAGCTCAACAGGAACTAAAATTGCAGCAACAGCAGCAGAAGCAGACACGTCTGCGAAAAGAAAAGCAGCAACAGCAGCCACATCAACAGAAGCAGCAGCAGTCACAGCAACAGAAACAACAGCAGCAGAAACAACAGCAGCAGAAACAACAGCAGCCGCAACAGCAGAAACGACAGCAGAAACAGCAGCAGAAACAAGAGGAGCCTCAGCAACAACAGCAGAAATCTAAGGTCCGTTGCCCACCAATAAACGTCTTCGGCATGGGGACGGACGAGCTAGAGACCCTATGTGAGTTGGCCTTAGAAAATAACACTTATTTTATAAAATATAAGACTCCACAAACCCACACCGTTCATTGCCTAACAATGGACGGGTTTAAATTTATTAAAGAAAAATTAGCGGCATCGAACGCCGATTATTATACATACACCCCCAGAGGAGAAAGGCCACAGTCTTTGCTCCTCAAAGGCATAAATCCTTCTACAGATCCTAAGGTCCTCCTCGACAAGCTGCGACGAGTTGAAAGCGACGAGGTCCATTTCGTAGGGGTTAAGCCTTTCATCACTGCGGCAGCGAAAGCGAAGAAGAAGGCACTTCCCTTCTTCTTAGTTCAGGTATCCCAGGACACGAAAATTGACAACCTACGAAAAATCCGTTTCGTAGGCGGTCTTAGTGTTAAATGGGAGAAATTAAACAAAACTGACCACGTACTTCAATGTGCGAAGTGCAGAAGGCTGGGGCACGTCGCGGAGAACTGCAATATGGAGTTCCGCTGCGCACGTTGCACATTCAGTCACAACAAAGGGGAATGTCCTTTAGGTATGGAGGAAGTCGAGGATAAGGCGCTCCTTAAATGTGTACTCTGCGGAGGAAATGGACACCCCGCAACCTACTTGGGGTGTCCACGAATAAAAGAACTACGACAGAGAGTAAAAGAAACAAGGAACGACAAAAAGGTAGCCGCCAGGCCAGCTGCCCGTGCTCTGACTACCACCGTTACGCCTGGTGTCTCCTACGCCCAGATGGTGTCAGGCAGACAACCGACACAACGGACAGTGCCAAAGGCTGCCCCGGCTCCAATTGCCAGGCAACCTGAAGCAGACCCCTCCATAAGGGATGTACTGTCTTCCATCAAGTCGATGCAAGCGCAGATGATTGCCTTGCAGAAACAGATGGTCGAACTACAGACCAGTTTCCTTACGCAGACGGCTAGAGTAGATTTCCTCTTCTCTCAGCTGCCTGCAAACAAGCGCGCTCAGATATAATGGGCTCACGCGAGGTAAGAACCCTTAAGATCCTCGCAGTGAATGTAAATTCTCTGATAAGGATCGAACGAAAACTATCGCTCGCTAACTTATTGCAAACCCACAACCCTGATGTGCTGATGGCTAGCGAAACTAAGCTTAACCAGAAGCGCAATCTCAGGTACAAAAATTACCATATAATCAGAAGAGACCGACCACAATCCACAAGAGGTGGTGGGGTCGCCCTTTTGATTAAACGTAACATTTATCATAAGGTCATATATAGCAACGATGTACGTAGATTTAGTGTGCTAGAAGCAGCGATTGCACGCATCTCTCTCCATGGTGGAAAGAAGTTATTTGTGATCGCTGCCTACGCATCAGAACCTCGAAACCCTAACTTTCTCTCTGAGCTCGAGGCTCTTTTCACCAGCCTCTGCTTAAACTCAGAAGAAAACTTCTTTATAGTAGCCGGGGATTTGAACGCCAAGCACGGTGAATGGGGTAACGCTGTTCCAAATGAGCGAGGAAATGCTCTCTTCGAGTGGATGGAACAAAACAATATTGAGTTCAGGTTAGATCTGCTGACAACCGATAGACCATCATTTCCCAGAAGCGGGTCCTATCTGGATGTGATGCTAATCGACAGACGACTAACAATACTTAACGTGGAACGACATACGAGGAACTGTTTAACTACGGTCGAGTATGACAGTGATCACTGTGGTCTCGCCGCGGTAATACAGCTCCCGAATAAGCTGGAGGAACTGGAGGAATATGTCCAAACGCATCCTTATAATTACAATAAGGCGCGCTGGTCACGTTTCTCTAGAACCTTAGCCAGAGAAATAAGTTCGAGTGTGATCAATCCTCCTACGAACAGAAACCTTACGAACGAAGAGGTTGATGGGTACCTCACACAAATGGACGAAGTCATTAAACGAACAATGGACAAAACTATCCCGAAGGTAGCACAAACTGATGATGGCGACATTTATCGGAATGCTACGATCGATGCACTTCACGTGCAAAAAAGTAGACTCCTGTCAAGACTCAAACTCTTGTACAGGAGATTTACAGATCCACTGAATGCAGAGATTCGCTGTCTGAAGTCACAGATCAAAGTTCTCCAACAGTTAATCAAACATAATTACAGACTAGCTGTAAGCTTGCATTGGGGCAATAAGATTCGGGCTGTAAGATCTAACAACCCGAGCATGTTCCCGCAAGTAAATAAATTATTTCGGAGGAAAGATCATAACGACATTCAGAGCGTTCGACTGGACAGAACAAGAGACAACGCAAACTTACTGACCTCAGTTGGCATCGATCCTGATAGGGCAGTGCTTGACAATGACTACTTCGTAGTTGAGGACCCTCAGGAGAAGGTGAAAGCAATTGGTGCTGTTTTCCAGAAAGTGTATACGGTCAACGAGTCTCGTAGCCCGAATCACGACTTGGAAAGCAGAGCCTTGCTAAATCATGTCTATCTTCGTAATGAAATAAGTCAATGGCGATCCGAGAACCCTGGTTTTACCAGGTTCAGTGACGAGTATCCGGCAAATAATGTCGTCGCCGATGATGGAAACAACTCCATCCGTATTTCGAAAGATGAGCTCCAAGGTATCCTCAACTCACTGAAGAAGAAAAAGTCAGTGGGAATAGATGGGATACCAAATATTGTTCTGCGCCATCTACCCTCTGAGGCGGTGGACGTATACACAACTCTGTTTAACAATGCGCTGAGTAATGCATATTACCCGGTGCATTGGAAAACAGCTGTGGTACAGCCAATTCCGAAACGGGGCAAGGATACCTCCATCCCAACGAATCTCCGTTCTATAAGTTTTCTTCCGTGCATAAGCAAGGTATTCGAGAAGATAGTCATTAGAGCTCTGAAAGAATGGGTTGAGGAAAAACAATTAATACCGGAAAATCAATTTGGCTTCAGGGCGGGGCACGACACCATTCATGCCGCGTCCAAATTGGTTTCCGACATTCAGTGGAATAGAAATATAACACAGTGCACAGGGGCCTGCTTGATTGACATGGAAAAAGCTTTCGACACCGTATGGTTAGAAGGACTCTTCCTAAAGTTGGTCAGGCTTGGCATTCATAAAACATTGCTATATATGATCTACGATATGGTAACAGGTAGGAAGTTCGTTGTGAAAAATGGCAACGAAATTTCCACCACTGTGTTCCACATAAAAAATGGGTTGCAACAAGGAGCGGTGGGTTCGCCGATCTTGTTCACTATATTCACCAGCGATCTTATAAGTTCTATGCCTAACATAATAGCGTTTGCCGATGATCTAATCGCGTACAGATCAGGTCCGAAGGTAGAAGAAATAAACGGTTTGTTGCAGAGTGACTTTGATATGATTCAACGATTTTGCGACGACTGGAAGTTGAAAATCAACTACCAGAAGTGTGAAACTATCCTCTTCAGAACCCCGTTGTCCAGAGCCTCAAGGGACACGAAAATGAACTGGCGCAAGTTCGGCATAGTTGATCCACTGGGACGGCCGTTGACTGTGAAAAATGTAGTGAGATATCTAGGCATCTGGTTGGACCAGTATCTATATGGTGATATACATGTAGACACTGCTCTGACCAGGGCTAAGAATGCCTTCGCTATGGCAAGAGGACTGTTTTACAGCAGTCAACTTGACACCAGGGTGAAGGTAATCTGCTACATGGCCCTCATCCGGCCAATCATGGTATATGGTTGTCCTGTGTGGTTCAACGTGAGTCCTTCCCAGATGGAAAAGATGAGGGTGTTCGAGAGGCGGTGCCTTCGAGCCTGTCTTCGTTTATATCGAACACCAGAATCTCAGTACAAGAAATTCTACCCCAACGAGGTTCTGTATAACGAGGCAAACCTTATAAGAATAGATAATTTTATTATTAAGTTGATTCGGAGTCACACTGCTCGAGCCACGACTTCAACCAACAGTCTGATCTTTGGGGCTTACTACCCTAACGTAATGTACCACGAGAGGGTACGCCTTAACGGCTTTATTCCACCTGAAGCTTTCCTCTACTTGGACGCGAAAGGCCTGATACAAGATGAGGATGGCTGCCCTATCATCTTCCATGTCGCACGCCGAACAGTAGAAAGGCAACTTCAATACGAGCCGGACGTCGCTCGCAGCCACGGGGATCTCTTACGGTTCAGTAGAGCGATTTCTGCCCGAGACAGAGCAGTAACAGACAAAGAACGGCATTTCTACTGGTGGCTACACCATAACCAGCATTCGATGCCGCTAAATACTTAAAGTAAAAAATGGTATAGTTGAGTCATAAGGCCAACTCACATAGGTTAAGGTAGATGTAAGGAGTTACAACAAAAATTTAAAAATAAAAAAAAAAAAATAAAATACAAAAGAAAAACAAAAAAAAGTAAAAAATAAAACCAAACACAAAAAAAGGTGCATCACGGCGTATTAGATATATATGTTAAGCATATAAATAACACATACGCCCTGGTGCACGCGTCCGTATTTTTACGGACATAGTTAATCCCTTTGTAAATAGTTCCGTAGTTCCGTAAATTGATTTTATGGATTGTAGATTTAAGTTTAAATCTAGGTTTAGGTAGTTTAAGTAGATATAAGTTAGGATAAGTAGCACAAAAACATATGAAGTCCAAGTTTTTCCTTCATTTTCTTGGAGAAATAATAATTATACATATATATTTTAAGCGTAAAATTAGATGTTACTAGAATCCGAAAGGTATAAGAAAAATCAAATCCGTAGGTTAGCTTAGAGTACTTGTAGAGAGTCAGTAAGTTAGAATTAAGATCACTAGATTTCATTAGTAAGCTAGTTTAAGTATTTTTCTGTCTAGCATGTAAGACATTGAATTTGAAAAATAAAAGCAAAAATGCATTAAAAAAAAAAAAAAAAAAAAAGACAATGAATAACGACGGCTTGATAGTTTTCATTGTTTTGTTGTGTATGTACACATTACAAATGAACAAACGACTATGCGAGTGGTGCTCATAAAATGTATGGGGTTTGATTTCAGGGAATATATTTTTAAATAATTTTGGATGTAACTTCACACTTCCGTAAGCTTAGGATAATATCTAATTATTTTGTAATTACTGATCACATTTTTTTCTTACTTTTCTTCAAATTTTCACCACTTGCATGCCAGCCCAATGCAAAACAATTGTGAAATAGCTATCTTCAAAAACCGATCGTCAAGACGATAGCGATAGGCAGTTTTGAAGCAACCAAAATGAAATCGTTTTGTCAATATCGTTTTTTTTTTGCTTGCGTGATGCAAAACTCTCGTTTCAACGATATCGTCGCACGATTATCGTCATCCCCTTCTTAGTCTGGCGTTTTCGTATGTACCAATGGACTTGGTTACCGAATGCTATTCATATCGTTGGCAATGTCTCTTCACTACACCACGGTGGCTAAATTGTCGACTGTCGATGATTATTTCATTTTGGAACCTATCATTATGAATTACCTGTGAGCATTTGGTTGATTTTTATGAAATCAGTTCACTAGATACCTAATTTACATTTTACGATAAGCTGTCTGTCTGAAATCTTAATTATCGCGTAATACAGGCACTTGTAATTTTCAAATCAGACGCACATACATACATCCAGAAAATGGAAAGGTGTTGTAGCAGGAATGAAGTTCAAAAGTTTTATTGAAAGGTTCGGCAGATACAAGGTTCGGACCAAAGCCTGCCTAGACCAAAATGGACAACTTGTGGTGCTGTGCTGAAAAAATGCAACGATAAACAAAACCGACGTCTCGGTCACAGCGTTACATTAAATAGCAGAAACTTCGAAGTAGTCAAGGACTTCGTCTACCTCGGCCCCACAATAAAGAGGGACAAAAACATCAGTACCGATATCAAAAGCTGCTTCACTCTTGCCAATCGCTGTTTCTTTAAGCTTTAGAGGCAATTGAGTAATAAAGCTTTCTTTATATAACAGCTTGATCATTACAGTCATACTTCAGTTGACAGTTGAGTGTGGAGCGGTGAACATACTCTGATCTATTCGCTTATTTAATCGAGTCAATATGAAGTGTTCTTCTTGTGAACAAAAAGTTGACAGAAACTGTAACAAAAAAATATATGCTGTGGATGCTCAGGCATTTTCCATCAATCATTAACATTAGTACAGTAGACTTAAACTACTTGAATTCGATTGGTAAACAATTTCGATGTGTCAAGTGTGATGTGCACAGACATGATTTGACCGAATTATGTGATGACGATTCCATTCTCAATTCCCATTGCAATAATGTCTTTTCTAACAGTTCCTACTGTTTGTATAAACTATTTGTGATACATCCGAATATAAGAAGTCTGAGAAAAAAAATTTGATTCTCTGGTTACACACCTTGATGCTTTTCGATGTCTTCCTGATGTTATAGTTGTATCAGAAATTTGGATTTATCATTTTGAAAAAAATCATTATCACTTGCCGGGTTACTCTTTCTTTGCGAATCCAAATGAAAATTATGCTTCAGGTGGCGTTGGCTGTTTTGTCAGAAAGGATCTTGCAGTAGGTGAAGTTAATTGTTTGAAATGTTCAACTGCAGATATTTTAGAGGTCTCTTTAAGAATCAAAAAGAGAAAAATTGTTGTACTGTGTGTGTACAGATTATTTGAGTCGTTTATCATGGAATTTTCAAAACTCCTAGATAAATGTACTTCAAATGATTTGTTAATATTAGGTGATTGCAATCTAAATTTATTAGAAAATAATGAACTTGTGTCAAATTACCTTACTCTTCTTGCTTCTCATGGCTTAATTAATTTAATTAATGAAGTAACCAGGCCTGCTTCGGGTAGTTGCTTGGATCATATCTATTGACGTTTTTCTGGCTTACCACTTTCATTTGTTGAAAGTTGTTTATATGATTTGGAAATAACTGATCACTCCAAAGTGACCCTCCGTTCATGCGATATAAAATAGATATATCTAAGCTAAAGCATTATCTTCTACATGAATCTTGGAATAATGTTTACTTGGAAGACAATGCCTCCTCAGCTTATGATGTTTTTATCACCTCTTTGAGTGGTTATGTTTCACTCTCGTCTAGCGTTGTAAGGTTAAGAAAAACTAAAAAAAGACTAAAGCCAGCTATACTAATATATAAAATCCACAAAAAAAAGCTGCGTATAAAATGTATGAAGCATCCAGGCAACACTATACTAAAAAAACATTATGCGAGATATATACTACCGCCGAAAATTCACAGCTGCTAAGGATAATTTAAAATCGGAGTGGAAATTAATTAACAATATAGTAAATAAACGTACTAAAACTTCCTTGCCCCTTTCTATTACTGTGGATAACTGTGAAGTTTCTGGTTATAAAAATGTTGCTGATAAGTTCAACACTTATTTTACTTCGTTGTCAAGCATTCCACAACCTATTTCTTTACAGAGTAGTTGTGGTTGTAGTGTTGGCGTAAGTGACCAATTCCAAGGAAGTAGTTTTGTTTTTGATCCTATCACACCTTTAGAAGTGTTTAAAGTAATTGGTTGTTTAAAAAACTCCAACGCTTCTGGCTTCGATGGAATTTCAAACAAAATCTTAAAACAAAACAATGCTTCGTTGTTGATATACTGGCACATATTTTCAACCAAAGCGTTTTTACAGGAGTATTTCCCGTAGCTCTCAAATGCGCCGATGTTATTCCATTACATAAGAACGGTCCTACTGATGATATGAAAAATTACAGACATATATCACTTCTTTCTTCTTTCAGTAAAATATTTGAGAAAGTTATGAAAAATAGAATTTTGTAATTTTTAAACAAATTAAGGTTTTTCAGTCCATGCCAGTTTGGGTTTCAGCGGAATAAATCTACTAAAGATGCTCTTCTCAACATGTGTTCAAAAGTGTTTTCCAATTTGGATAACAAAATGTTTTCAGCTGGTCTTTTCGTTAATATTACCAAAGCGTTTGATATGGTTGACCATGACAAATTGTTACAGAAGTTGCAAAAGATAGGTTTTCGAGATTTCATACTTGGATGGCTCCGTTCGTATCTCTCAGACCGATCTCAAAGAGTGAAGATTGGGGATATGAGGAGTGAAATCCGATATTTCAATGTAGGTGTTCCTCAAGGCTCGGTTTTGGGACCAATACTGTTTCTTGTATACATCAACTCTATTTTCTCTATTGAATTTGAGGGTAAAGTTACTGCTTCCGCTGACAATGTATGTTGTGTACATGATTCTAAAAACTATTTAGAACTTATCTCTAATATTAATTGGGATCTTAGTCAATTGAGGTTATGGTTTGCTGAACATTATCTTTATATAAGTTCAAAAACAAAAATAATTAATTTTAGTTTATCTAACCTCCACAACCTAAACGCAGATATTTATTACCACGCCCCTGACTGTCAAAAATACAAAATAATTTGTTGCAACTGTAACACTAATCCTTCAAGTCATTCTTTCTGCAGTACTCTCAACTGCAGCGATTACTGCTTTTTGATTGAGGAAGTGAAAGAACTCAAAAATTTAGGACTTATTATTGATTCAAAAATGACATTTTCGCGTCATACTGACTATTTAAGTAACTATTTTCGAAGTGTACTTCGTACTTTCTTTTATTTAAGAAAGATCTGTTCGCATGAACTGCTCAAAATGATCTACTTTGGTATTTTTCATTCTAGGTTGCAATACGGCATTACATTCTGGGGTGGAACATTTGTTAATAAAATACACCCTTTACTTGTTTTACAAAAAAAGATCATGAGAAAAATGTTTAATAAAAACCATCGTCATCCAAGTTATCCATTGTTCCTCAGCTCAAAAATTCTTCCTGTTAGGCATCTGTATTATTATAAAGTACTACAAGTTTTTTTCTCGAGATCGGGTCATCACAATTTAAGAATAATTTCTAACTTTGGACTTCGCACTAATTCTTCATTTGTTTTTTCCGTTCCAAAATAACGTACCCTGCGTTTCGTAATTTTTATTTGATTTCTTATTGCCGGCTGTTTAACAAACTTCCATTATTCATTAGATCTATAACTGTGTCTCGAAGTTTTGAAAAGCCCTTAAGAATTTGGCTCTTAAGTTTGAATTACTTGGACTTAGAATTATATTTCTCTAATATTGTGGTTTAAATTATCATAAAAATATAATGAATTATTTTTCTTGCCTGAATTGTTCTTATTTGAATTATTTGAAATACATACTGAAACCTTATTTAAGCAAACTATGCATGGATCACACCACCCACATTTATAAGTTTAGTTGAAAAGCCTGATAAGGTGGCATTTAACACTATTTTTATTACATATTGTATAAATTTATAAAATGTCACTAACATTAATTTCATTTGTAATTACATCTTATGCTTTATGCAATCTATATTTATTTATTTGTTTTAAAATTGTAAAATTAAATAATGAAAATAAACAATACAATACAATACAAAAAAAATACAATACTTTATGGTGCGGAAAACTGGACGTTACTGAAAGCGGATGAGAAGCCTCTAATCTTTTAGATAGAAAAGTTTTGCGTGCGATTTTTGGGCCTGTTTGCGTAGATGGCATCTGGATTGAACGACGAATTCTATGGGCATGTACAGCCATATGCGCCCGGTCAAGTGCCTTCGGATACAACGCTTAAAATGGCTACGCCATGTAGACCGTATGGACACGCAGAGCCATTGGGACAACGCAAGGTGGCGCACCAACTTGGAGTGCGCAACTGCAGGCAACTAGCGAAAGATCGTACTGGAGCATGCCTTTAAGTACAGTACCGATACAAGCGCAAATTCGACGCTGCGACTGTTCTTCGGGACCCGTTAGAAATTTGTTATTCAGAACTTTATCCTACCATCATTTACGATTAGATTCATATTACATGCTCCCATTTACTGCTTGTCCAAATAAATTACTTCTTTTACGTTTTGTCTTATTATCCTTAAAAAAAACAATAAAAAGTTGCATAACAGGGCGTGGTCTTTCTTGAAAACTTTTGGCATTAACGTGTGGGTAAGTTTTTTACTGAGCTTTACGCCGCACTGATGATTGCGTATTAAGCCATCAACGATTTGACGATATGCCAAAAAGAGAAATTGCATCGTATAGCCCGTGTTTATGCACGCAGCCAATAACAGCCACAAAAGGCCAAGGGGGTTATACCTTTGTTAAGGAGGATGGTTCGACGATTATTTTGGACAACATTATTGCGTTCCAAGTAAAAATTATTCCTTATCAAGTAGAATTACTTATAACTATATATTATATCTTATTATATCTTTTACAAATTAGACTATCATTAGCATTAAATGATTCTTTCACATCGTCCTTCGCTTTCTACTCTATCTAGGTGCTTTTGTTTAACTGAGCACATCAGTAACAGCTACTTTTATTGTTAATAAATAATGTGTTTGGCTGCCGTGGCGTAGTGGGTAGAGTGCGACGCTCAGACGCCGAAGGTCCATGTTCGATTCCCGGCTGAACACCTCTGATTTTTCATGGCACCACCTTTTTCGAGCTGCTGACAATACTCAAAGAGCATCCGTCTTTTCGACAAAGACGAACTAAAGATAGCAATGTCGAGACTGACGTCATACGAATTTGCTAGAGCGGACGGACTACCTTAGGCTCGTTTGTTCGGTCCACAAGAAAAGGTCTCATTTCTTTTTTCATTTCGCCGCCTTTAGTGCGATCAGCTTTCTCAACATCGCCCATCAAATCCTTTTTGCCGTTTGGAAAGGTCTAAAGAAGTACAGATCGACACTACCCATTCGTCGATTTTAAGCCGGCATATGACACTGTACATAGGGACGAGTTATACACTTTTACCAAACTCGTGTAGGATGTTGGAGAACTCTCGCCACGTCATAACGAGCTCACCGAGACCTTCAATGTCAAAAAAAGGTTTTAGACAAGGCTATCTGCTGCAGAGTGTCACCCAGTGAAGGACCCCGAATTCGCAGTTATAGGAACAACATCAGTAGCCTTCTTCTTCTAAGAGGTAATTGAGCAATAAAGCCCTCTCTTGAAGGACTTAGCTTGCTTTATAAAACAGCTTGATCATCCCAGTCCTGCCCAATGACGCGAAAACATAAACACTTATTAAAGCGAATGAGAAAGACTTCAGTGGGACTGTAACGCCACGCGAAGATAGACCTAGGAAATTCGAATTTCTGTTTTTTACTCGGTTGGCGAAGTTACAAGATTCACTTGCACAGAAGTTTTCTTTCAAGTTTTTAACCTTTGTAGCTGCAACCAGGAAATAATACGAATAAATGTCTGTGGTGCAACCTTTCTCTCCATTGGTGAAGAGGACGAAAATCATGCTAATATTCACGAATAACAAATTTCTCATAAGTAGTTCCATTTTACGCAATGAGGAAAATAATCTCATGCAAATTGGCCCCTAATCATAGAAGAGCTTCTATCTGTTCTTCGCCATATTGCAAACAGATCTAGGGAACGGCGGCACCATCTGTTATTGCATACCTTACATATGCATAACTTGATTGCGAGCAATTCCCAAGCTACGCAATGAATCGAGGTCGAAAGCTACTGTCTTTTGAAGAGCACATAAACGCAGCCTAAATACCTTCATAGTTTACATAAAAAACACTCTACTGCCGCTATCAAGTTGGACACTATTTCGGTTTTCGAACTAACGCAGGCCGCGGAAAGGGATTCTTCGTAGCTATTTATAGCATTAAAATAATAGACATCGTGATGGCTTTACTTTGAGTAAATTACGTACGTGGGTAGCGGGATGAAACAACTTCCAAACACGCACATTTCCGCAAGGATTCAAATTCGTCACACCATCACCGATTACGTTGCTCCCCTCGCTTGACGTACATACGTACATTTTAATGACTCCCTCAAATGACGGCTGCTTGACTTGACAGAATAGTTTAATTATTTGGTCTCAAGAGCCAGGAATAAAGAAGCAATATTGCAATATTGTTATGTCAAAAAGATACGTGAGTTGGTATGGGTTTGGATACCTGCAAAGCAATCTATTTCATGGAATTTAATGACGGGAGTGTGTTTGGATTCAATTAACTTGAAGATTCTCGACATGGATTATATTATATTATATTCAACAATTAGCGTAAGCAAATCGTTATTTGGAAATTATTTTCTAGGGACCTATCAAAACTATTGTCCCAACAGAAAGCATTTCATAGTGCTTACGTGATATCAGTTTTCAATAGAAAATTTTGAGGATATATGTTTCATTAGTGGGTAATGTTCGCGTTGCACACAAATGAAAATCGTTGTACAAGAATGAAACTTGGCTTGGTGTCTTTAGTTTTATAAACAAATGTGAATAGATATGTATTGATTATTGATTGATTGACACCTTTCTCGCTTAGCAAAGTAGTGACAAAAAAAGGTGTTTTCTATAGCAACTTTTTCTGCTATGAAGTCAACTTAATTTATTCGAGATTTTATCTTTTTCACTTCTGCTTGAATTTACTTTTAATTCTTTACTCCTTGCTGTTTTAAGTACGCGAAACAAACGAACTAAGTAAAAACATTTAAAACACCATGACCATCCAAAACATCGATTGTTAATTGGAAAAATGGGAAGAAAGAAGAAATTTTCACGTTAATTATGCGCACAAGAAAAAATGTGAATGCTTTCAAAGTATTACGCTCTGTGTCCGTACTTAACATCAAGCCTCGCCTTATTTCAGGACAGAAATTAAAATTAAGGAATTTAATAGCTCTTTCGAACACAGAAACGAATGATACTTATAAAAACTGCAATATGCCATCGGCCCTGCCCACTTAGACACGACCAGATGCCGGTTGTTTGAGGAACTTTACGACCCATGATTTCACATCATGACCATCTGCACAGCAAAGCGTTGTTTCATGTGCGCTTAAGTGCTTTGCTAGATCAAATCTAAAGCATCATCCTACAACGCTGTCTAATGGCGCATGTCGCCCACTTGAGGTGGACAGCCCAACACTTAAATCCGAAATCACGCACTGCTGCTGCGTTTTCCACGCATTCACACCTAAACGAAGTCTTTCACTCAAGGAACGCGCAAGGATTCCCGTCCAGTATTTATTTTCGGCAGAATGGGGAATAAATCAGTTCATATCGATTAATCATTCGCTTTACGGTTTATTTTTTCAGAGAAAGTACGTGTGTACTAGGCCCCCCCATCCAGCAGCAATAAATTTAGAAAAAGATAACGAAAAAAAAAACGAATAATAAGGAAACCAAGCAAGCATCTTGACGACGTAAACAATTTCGTTGACCATCTTCTACACGTTAACGTTGATGCAAATTTGTATGCTGGTGCACCAATACACATTGCTTTCCACTATAACCTTTGCAAATTGGCTGAAATATTACTAGCATTAGAGATCAATACGGGTATTTCAATTTCATTGATACTTGGGTATGGATTGAAGAAATGTCGATCCAAATTTCCGGCGGCCACGAAAATTTTTAATAGGAAAATTTAATTATTTTTATAAAGTTTAATACTATTGTAAAGGGTGCTTTTTTAGCTATTATCTTTTTGGCAACGATGGTTTAAACAGTTGACGCACGTTTCATGTTTTGTTTCACTGTCAAACATCTTCAGTTTGGTCTATAATTTAACCATGAATCGTCTTACAAACGAACAACGCTTGCAAATTATTGAATTTTAGTATCAAAATACGTACTCTGTTAAAAAGGTTCATCGGGCGTTTCTTCCATTTTATGGTCAAAATTGGACGAAGCTCATTTTTGGCTCAATTTGTACGTAAATAAGCAGAATTGTCGAAACAGAATTGTGGTAGCAATAGCTACCAATTCATCCAGAAAAAGTCACAGTTTGGTGTGGTTTATGGGCTGGTGGCATCATTGGACCCTACTTCTTTAAAGATGATGCGAATCGTAATGTAACTAAGAATGGTGAGCGCTACCGTGAGATGATATTCAACTTTTTTTTGCACAAAATGCAAGAGCCTGATTTGCATGACATGTGGTTTCAACAAGACGGTGCCAAAATTGGACGGGAGCGGATGGAGGGAGCGGGAACGGATGGACCATTTGAATCGCCGTCAAAGTAAACATTTACTCGTACAAGTGTAATATTATATTAAAAACACTTAATTAGTAGGACATCGGTGAAGGAAATGAAATAGAGCGTTAGAGGTATATATTATAGCTTATGGGAAATATACACCAGGAGCACAAGCTGATGCAGCAGCAGATCGAAGTCAGTAACAACTAGATTTATTCTAGCTTCGTCCACGAAAGCTGTAAGTTTGTCGCAGCTATCTAAAATTCTTTATGGGCATTAGGTTGACACATGTAAGAGTTAATCAAACATGAACAAAATAGCAACACATTCCGCTCGAATAAGCATCTTAATTCCTAAAGATGACTTTCATCTGCCGAGTGTAATGAAAAGTGACCCCATTAATATTAATGACGTCCCAATCCAAAACAAAAAATTATAAAATACGAGTATGCCCACAAGAAGGGGCACACAATTTCCTTTCATGTTTACTATTTTTATAGGAATTTCCCTTAACATCAGCCCGGCTTTTTAGGGGAGCTTCCCTACTCCATCCGTTGATGATGGACAAGTAATACAGTCGTCGTAAGGGACTGGAGTACAAAGCCAAAAGCATTGTGAAAGACTTTACTTACTGAAATAACAGCGATAATAGATCAGAGGGTTGCCTTTCGTGGAAAAACTAACCAAAACCATTGGAAAGCCGCGCATGAACAAGGTAGTTATCCTTTTTTACATGAAAAGGGGAAAGAGAATGAAGGGATCTACGACAACAATGAACAAACAGTACTTGTTAAAAATTGGGCACTTACAGTTGATTCTAATTTGGGGCCCTCAATAGGATACTAAAAGTTCGCCGAAAGTTGAAGTCTTTCGTCAATGAGAATTTGGTACTGAACTCTCTGCCAGCAGAGCGCTCAGAAATCGTTTGCATAACCTATGTCCGCATCCCATTTGAAGCTGTGGACTTTCCCAAATTTGATCCGATAGTCAACAAACGAATTTGATGGCGACTTCAATATATATAGAGATGCAGCAATGCGTTTCTGCATAAATAATGGATTCCATGGCAGAAACGTGCCAGCTGCGGTGAAGTTAAAGGTCATACATCGTAAGCATAATCTCACCGTAGACAAATATCTAATCTCCTTGTTCTATTTGGGGGCAATACCTTTATATGGATTGAACGGAATGTGCGAAGTGCGGGGAAATGCTACTGTTTTGAACGATGCGTGTTCTGCGACTTATTGCGGCGTCTCCTTTGTATAGTTAGTCGGTGGTTGGCTGGCTGCTTGCCTTTCATTCCGACAGTGATTTCTTGATTGCAAGTAAGTAACTGTATGTGCAGTTGCTCGCACTAGAGGGAATGAAATGAATTGCCAATGTGAAATATAATTGATGGAGTCTAAGCAAGTGAGTAAGTGCTATGTTGTGTGTATAGAGCTAAGTGCTTAAGAAGTTTGTTTATAAGTTTGTTCATTAAATTGACAACGAAAGGAGGATTGTGAAGTTATTACTATGTGTCACTGACAAAGATGCAAAAGAACAAAATAATTTTGGGTTCAATGTGAGATTGTATCGTAAGAGTGCTGTTGCAATTGCTATTTTTTGTGCAGAATCGCATTAAGTTTGTTTTGTACTTTCATTTCATTCATTTTTTTTTCGATAAAACACTAGACATTTTATCAAAAAATAAATAAAAAAGTACATATAATATAACATGAAATATAACATGAAATCAGCCATAATCAGTCTTTTTGGTGATTGATCATTTTCATGGAATAATACTCCAAAGCATGATTCTGATCACATTATGCATAAATATATATATTGCATAAAATTAAAAATGTGAGAAAAAATATTGTAAAGACAGTTTTTGAAGAAGCTATGCTTAAATAAAATATGTTGGGATATACTGCACTGGAGCGTTCAGACTCAAAAACGGATCCATTGTACACTAGGCAGTAACCTTCATTTAATGTAATTTCTTAGTTTTCTGAAGAAAACCCAGTAGGCGCTTCTGTGATATAGAACTTCGATTTTCAGTGTCCATCACATCAGTGCCAAACAACCGCCATCTGATACGAGCAAAGCGGGACACTTACAGAGAAAGTGCTCTGAAGTGTATTCTTCACAAGCGTCGCAAAGGGTTACATCACTAAGCCCATGCCGAAAGTAATTCGTTATTCTGCATCCTGGAAAGTCACGCCATCTGTGGTTTTGCTGGTCAAGGATACAGGTAGTACCAAGGTGGGTTCAGGCCTTACGAATGCTTCTTCTGAACCTTGCCTAGCTAGTTCATCGGCAATATCGTTTCCCAAGATCCCGTGATGTCCCGGGACCGAAACAAGTTTTAGCGAATTCCGCCTGCCGACCAAAGGCAAAACTTGCATTCTTGAACTATCATGGAAGTGGTCTAAAGGTTGAGTAAAGCCTTAGTCACAGCTTGGCTGTCGCAACAGACACAGATAATTCTCACAATATAGTTGGTGGCCATTAGGATCGCGAAGGCTTCCGCCTGTAAGGCCGACAGTAATTTACCTAAGGAGGCGTGTCTCCCCATTCTTCACAAAAAACTTTTGGAAAAGAAAGGCAGATAGCAGTAAGCCTATACTATAGATTTGAATTCACTGTAACTTTAGCACACCTTTCCCCAAAAACAAAAAAAAAAAAATGTTTAACTTTAAAAATCTTCAAATTAATATCGACCAGCATCTACATTAGGCGACTTCAACCTTCCTTCTGCTCTACTTTATTTACAATTAATTAATTAATTCTGAATGGAAAGTTTTGAATTTGAGAGAGATCATACTCCTTCACAGACCTCGATCTTCAACACCACTACTACTTCTTCTGTTTTCAAGACAAAGTTTAATATCAAACAAACGAATTGGGGCCTATTCTAGAAGATGACTTGAAAAAACAGCACCGCAAAAATTTTATAGCACATGTACGGGTCGATTGAAGTTTGGTTTCCATGTCATAACCATACATCCATGATTCGTCAACAATTATCAGCCTTTTAAGCAAATCATCTTATCGACCTTCTTTGAATAGCTTGAACCACTTGTTTATATTTTTTGACTCAGAGTACATTCATCCTATGCAACTGTCAACATTTCAAGTGTTTTTAATCACTTAATTCCATTTTTTACACAAAATTGAATCGTGGAACATGCAAATCACTTCTTACTTTAATGCATCTCACAAACAAAATAATTATGCTATAAATAGCTGAACTTGCAAACATGTTTAAGAAGAGACATAGGAAAATAAAAAATCGATAATTGAATGTACATAGCCCACGAAATTCTAGAATTAATTTTTTGGACAGACCTCTGACGTATGTACCTCACCATATTTTTCGAACATACCTTGTAAATAAATAAATATATTGAATGGAGTTCACAAGAAGACCAGGGCCTAGCTTCCTCACCAACTACTCGTGTTCTGTAGGCTACTATTCTCTTACGAGTACATTTTTTACCGACTTCGAACAGCGAAGTTTTAATTCATGGGCAATTATTACACTTTGAGTGTTGTCAGTAGCTTGAAAGAGGTGGTGCCGTGAAAAATGCGTGAATGTCGCACATTACCAACTTCGCCACAGGAGCCCTGTAAGAAGTAATAAGCTTGCTTAGGATGCTTAAAATAAGCTAAAAGATTTCATTAAATAATTTTGTTAAGGATTACAAAAATTTACCTTCAAACTGTTTCATACACTTCAAAGAGTTTTTTAAATGATCTTAACATATGTAAGAATATATATATGCGCTTTAAGCCCAAACTGAGTTGTTGGTAACAAATACTTCTGTTCATTTTCTGTACCATTTTGTTAAAAAAAAACTATAGAGGAAATTCACAGAGGATAAGAGCCTAGCTTCTTCAGCAATTGAGAAACTCCTTCACAGACAATTCGTAATCGTCGAGTGCTGCTATCTTGGAACCGCATCTGGATATAAAGCGACGCACTAGAATCTAGCCATAAAACAGATTGTATTTAAAATGCTTGAAACAAAAAAATATATATATTTATATTTTTTTTTAAATCAGTTTTGAACCTAAGTTTCGTTTCTAGTTTCGTCTCGAAAGATTTCGCTCAGAAACACCTGTGAGACTGATTTATGAATAACGCCGATTGATGTTTTATTATTTTTTTGTATATCTTCTTCAAAATTTTCTTTTGTTGTTATTGAGGGCATCGTCATAGATTTAGGGAGTTTGTATATACTCTTGTGATAATTTACTGCGATCTCTAACATTTAAGCGTTTGTGTAGGGTTTTTTTGGTTCTTTTCTCTTCTTGGGTCTTATTTAAAGCTTATGAGGCCAGACCTATTGATCCAAAAGTAGCCAGACTCAAATTTAAATTTATGTCTTACTGAGGTTTGCATGTGCTTTTATTTCAAGAACGAGATAGACTTTTTTCAGCAAGGTTTCTAATCTTTCTTTCACTAGGTTACCGCAAGAGTTCGTTTGGTAACCACTCAACTCGTCGCCTTTAAAACATTTCTCCGTTTCTAGATGCAAACGATTCTATGATTTGCATTCGTGTGCCGCTACAACGTCTTTATTTGCAAGCATACATTTGACCATCTATAAACGTCGGTCATCGATATCAGAAATCCGTCCTTGAAGGACGTGTATCGACTTGAGTGCGGAGTTACCTAAGCAACCAAATAAATAAACAAACAACCAAAAACGAAGGAAAAAAAAATGAAATTAATAAATTAAATTTTTCAAAGAAAAAAAAATTAATTAAAAGCATTAGGCGGAAATGCAGGGAGAGCTGATTTCCAATGCCCATGTCAGTAAAAGAAGAAAAACCATGAAGCTGCAGCCGCAGTTTAAAAGTCGTTTGGGTAGCAAGCAAAATCTTAAATACGCCCAAATCGACGAAGTTGCAATGTACAGTGGAAATGGGAATGTTTTCGCAAGTCTCGCTTTGTCCAATGCCGAAGACCAGGCCGCCGAAGAAATAGAGTTGGCGGACAGAATAAAAGAGAAGGAAGAACTGGAGGCGTTTATTAAAGCCCTCCAACTTAAACTGGAGGCCAGGAAAAAGCTGGCCAATGAAAATCCACAACAAGAACTGCAACACTCCAAGCAGCAAGAACCAGAGAACCATCACCAGCAACATCCACAGCAACAGCAACATCAACATAAGAACAACAAGAAAAACAACAACAAGAAAATCAATAACAAGAAAATCAACAACAGCAACAACAACAACAAAAGCAGAAGCAACATCAAAAGCAAAACGAACAAAAACAACAACCGAAGACAAAATAATAAAAATAGAATGCCGCTGATCAACGTAAGCGGAATGGACGCCTCAGATAGTATAAAGGTATGCAAATTGTCCGTGTTTATTATAAAAAATAAAGGTTTCCAAAAATAAATAAAAAAACCACAGCTGGGCTGGAGTTTTTAACCTTTACACCAAAAGGCGAAAAAGTGCAGACTATTATGCTAAGGGAGCTGGATGTTTCAGCTGATCCGAAGGATGTATTAGAGTCTCTTCAAAGGCTGAAGATTGAGGAAGTGGAGTTCGTTGCGGTAAACCGCTTCTCCACTGTCCGATCTAGGATGCCGCCTGAGCGTCTGCTTCAACTCTTTCTAGTACAAGTTACACCAGGAAGCAGAATGGAAAGTTTGAGGAAGATTAAGATCCCAAACTCCCAAATGATTTCCTGGGAAAGACTGAGAAGTGCAAGACGGATGCTTCTCTGCGGAAGGTGCCAAGTTTTTGGACACGCGGCAGGAAACTGCAATAGGCAGCCTAGATGCAGCAAATGCGCAGAGATGCATCTATCGGCGCGCTGTCCGTTGGGAGAGGGGGAAGTAGAGGATAAGACACGCTTGAAGTGCGTGCATTTTGGAGAAAAGGGACATCCCTCCAGCTATCGGGGCTGTCCAAAAGTGAAAGAACTCTACAAAAAGGATATACTAAAGAAAGTAAAAGTGGCGGATTCAAGGCCAATGCCAAGAACTCCAGCCGCACCTGTTACGCCGGTCATCTCCTACCCCCAGATGGCGTCAGGTGGGCGACCGGCACAACAGACATTGCCGGCAATAACGCCGGCACCGGTAGGGGCCCCAAATATGGGAATTCCCGAATTGTTTAATCTTGTGTCAACAATGATGACCAAGATTGAGCGATTTGAAGAGCGTTTGGTGCGAATGGAACGAGTCCTTTCGTCGAGACCCGCTGGGTCAGGTGCGTATCCATAAAAATGGATACGCCAGCTGCAGGAGATCTCTCGACCCTGGCGGTGAATGTGAATTCACTCATCAGGATCGAGAGAAGGTTTACCTTGCTTCACCTTTTGGAGTCCCATAAGCCTGATGTCTTGATGGTTAGCGAAACCAAGCTAAGCCGGAAGCACGTACTCAGGTACAAAGACTATTCAGGCATTCGAAGAGACCGCCCCCGCGCCACCCCTGCGGGCGAGGTCGCTCTCTTCATTAAAAAAGGCTTACGCCATAAGATCGTGTATTGCGGTGAGGTGCGAAGCTTCGGCGTGCTAGAGGCTTCGATTGCGTGCATTTCCTTCCAAGGTGGAAGGAAACTGTACGTAGTCGCGGTCTATGCATCAGATGCACCTCAGTCCGCAAATTTTATCTCAGAGCTCGAGACACTCTTTCGAATGCTTCGGCTTTGCTCAGAGGAGAACTATTTTGTCATCGCCGCAGATTTAAACGCGAGGCACGAGGAATGGGGTAATTCTGTTCCAAATCCGAAGGGAAATTCACTCTTTAAGTGGATGGCGCGTCACTTCACTGAGTTCAATTTGCTTGCAACCGATAGACCGTCCTTTCCCAGATCTAATGCTAATAGACAGACGACTGACGCTACGAGACGTAGACACTCGCACTAGGAATTGTCTGACAACGGTGGAGTACGACAGTGATAACTGTGGTCTGGCCGCGGTTATTCAGTTCCCGAACGAGCTGGTGGAGCTTGAAGAGTTCGCAGAGACGCATCCTTTCGATTATCGAAGGGCACGTTGGCCGCGTTTCTCTAGGATCCTATCCAGAAAACTACGTTCAAGCGAGATGACGCCACCTTCGAACAGAAACCTGACTAACGAAGAGGTTGACAGGTGCCTCATACAAGCAGACGACGTAATTAAACAAACCATGCACAGGAACCATGCACAGTCGTAAGGTATCACCTACGACATTTATCGTAACGATACCATCGACGCACTGCACGTACAAAAAAGCAGACTGCTGTCGAGACTAAAGACTCTGTACAGACGCTTTACCGACCCAGACGACCCGGATATACGGTCGATCAAGTCACAGCTGAAGAACATCCAGAAGTTGATTCGGATGAACTACCGAATTGCTGTCAAATCGTATTGGGGAGATCGGATTCGGGCCGTGCGTTCTAACTGTCCGGGTATGTTTCCCCAAATCAACCTTATCTTCCGAAGGAGGAGTCATAACGACTTGGAGGCTGTTCGACTTGACAGAACAACCAACAATGTAAATATACTGACTTCTTTTGGTATAGATCCGGATGAGGTCGTACTTGACAATGAGTTCTTCATTGTTGAGGATGCTCAAGAGAACGTGGAGGCAATAGGAGCTGTTTTTCAGGAGGCTGAACCACGACCTGGAGAACAGAGCCGTGCTAAACCACGTCTACCTTCGAAATGAGATACAGCAGTGGCGTTCTGAGAATTATGGCTTTACCAGATTCGATGACGAAAATCAGGCAACCAATGCCATCGCCCAAGATGGCTCCAATGCCATCTTCATTTCGAAGGAGGAACTCAAACACATCTTCAACGGTTTGAAGAACAAAAAGTCGACTGGTATAGACGGGATACCGAATATAGTGCTGCGCCATCTCCCTGACGAGGCGGTGGAAATATACACAATCCTGTTCAACACTGCACTGAGTAATGCACATTACCCAGCGCATTGGAAGACGGCAGTAGTGCAACCCATTCCCAAAAGGGACAAAGATTCCTCGCTTCCGAAAAATCTTCGGTCGATAAGTCTCCTCCCTTGCATAAGCAAGGTTTTCGAGAAGATTGTCAATAGAGTCCTGATCCTCAGTCCACTGGATCAACAAAATTATACCGAACAACCAGTTTGGATTTAGGGCGAGGCATGATACCGTACATGCCGCGTCAAAATTGGTTTCGGACATTCAGTGGAACAACCACAAAACCCAGTGCACCGGGGTCTGTCTCATTGACTTGGAGAAGGCACCGTATGGTTAGAAGGCCTCTTCTTTAAGTTGACGAGGATGGGTATAAGGGAACCACTGCTTTACACGATCTTCAACATGGTAACAGGTAGAAGTTTTGTTGTCAAGAGTGGCAACAAAGTTTCCACCAATGTTTTCCAAATAAAAAATGGGCTCCAGCCGGGTGCAGTAAACTCACCAATCCTTTTCGCTATTTTCACCAGCGAACTGATTGGCTCCATGTTGTCTGACAATTGGGTTGCATACCGGACGGCACCAAAAATAGAGGTCATAAACGTGCTCCTGCAGAGTGACTTCGAAGAAATCCAGTGATTTTGCGACGACTGGAAGTTGAAAATCAACTTCCAGAAGTGTGACACTATCCTCTTCCGGACTTCATTATACAGGGCCTCAAGGGATACGAAGAAGAATTGGCGCAAGTTCGGCATATTGGACCCACAGGGGCAGCCACTAGCCGTAAAGAGTGTAGTGAGATATCTTGGCATTTTGTTGGACCAGTATCTGTATGGTGGTATCCATGTAGATACAGCTTTGACGAAAGCGAAAAAATGCTTCGCTATGGCAAGTGGGTTGTTCTACAACAGCCAACTTGACTCCAAAGTAAAGCGAATCTGCTACACGGCCCTCATCCGGCCAATAATGGTGAATGGCTACCCGGTGTGGTTCAATGTGAGTCCTCCCCAAATGGAAAAGATGAGGGTCTTTGAGAGACAATGTCTTCGCGCATGTCTCAAGAAGTACAGAACCCCGGAATCCGACTACAAGAAGTTCTATCCTAATGAGGTCTTGTATAACGAAGCAAACGTATTATTAGGCTTATTCAGAGGCATGTTGTATGAGCCATGACCTCTGAGAACGATCTCATATTTGGGGCCTACTACCCAAATGAAGAGTACCACGAGAACGCTCGCCGAAGGGGTTTCATTCCACCGGAAGCGTTCTTGTATCTTGACCGCATTGGACTGATCCAGGGTGTGGAGGCATGTCCACTTATCTACCACGTGGTGATAAGGACGGTGGAGAGGCGACTGGTGTACGACGATAATGTCGCAAGTGTCGCAGGTCCGGATGCTCTCCGGTTCAGCACATCCGTCTCCATCCGTGATAGGATGGACACGGATAAAGACCGGGGGTTCTATTGGTGGTTAGAGCCACACCAGGAGCCCCAGCTGTTGTCAACCTAGACAGGTTTAAAGTTGGTCCCCCACGGTCAACTTGCATTTAGGATAAGTAAGGATAGGTTAGGTATTAAGATACAATCAAGAAAAAATTAAAAAAATGTTAGTCGTATGTGTATCTAAGTTAGAATAGGTTATATTAAGTTAGATTAAGTTTTTATTAAAAAAATAAATAACTAAGTTTTTTTAACAATTTGCTTCGTTTTAAATATATACTAATTTTATTAATTTAAAAATAAAAAAAGTACTGACGCCGAAAAGCAAATAAATAAATAAATGATAAGTTTAGCTTAGAGCGCCCGCATAGGGCCAGTAAGTAGTTTTTAGAAATCATATTAGTCGTGCCTAGGTTAAGCATTTTGTTCCTAGTTTTAAGATAGCATTAGTAATATATAAAATAAAATGCATTTTTAAACTAAACTAAACTAAAGACGTCGGTCATTATTTGTAATTGATTATAATTTAGTCTCTCTAAATAGCCTCCTAGCGACTCTCAATGACGGCGACCTTTAAAAATAGGTATAAATTTTGTCTTCGTTCTCCAACACACAAATGCAAAAAATCACTGAAGAGCTGGCCCACGTGTATTCACTTAGTGCGCTGCCAACAGCGTGAGGAACTGTTGCATGCTTGCTTGTCAAAGTCGCGTCGAGAGACCTCTATTGCAACAGTCGATGGGCGTACGCGAGCGGGCAGTTTCTACTCGTACCTGTCTATTTATAGCATTCAGCGGCGGAGCATGTCGCTCTAACTGCATTATACATGGAGAGCAAAACGTACACAATTTACCGTCTCCCGCCTCCTGTGGCTTCGCATAGTGCGTCATGCAATAACCGCTGTGGCGGGATTCACCATTGCACGACAAAGGGGGTGCAGCGTCTAAAAATAGTGGACTCCGCTGGCAACTGGTTTTTCATTGACAAATCCTTATCTAGTCAGAGCGACACCAACTCCGGAGAGTTGAACTACAAATTTGGTGTTTGTGATTACCATTGCAGCGATTCTTTGTGCGATTATTACTATCAGATCCCAGTGCTCCTCGTCTAATCATGCTTCGAGACCCTTCGAGACATAAACGTGAGGGATAATTTGTTGTGGAAGTGAAAAAGAAAAAAAAAACTCCATGAGCAAGGTTTTTTTTTCTTTTTCACTTCCGTTATCGTCGTTATCCTGAAAATTCATGAAAGTTTGTGGTAATGTGTGTGTCATGTGGTCATGGCAGGGAAATTGGTGAATACCGAAAGACGTGAAGGTCGCTGAAAATTGTTGTTGAAATCACCTCAAACACGCACATAGATTTGCTTATAATATCAAGTATAACGGTATGAAGTGATCGTCAAGATACAAATGTCTCGATAGGGAACATTTGTTGTGAACGAGCCCTTATTTTTTTTTTTTTGTTTGTTTGCTATGACATCTGTGAAAAATATTTAGTATACATCAAGTCATTGAACAGACAACATCATATTTTTTCATAGTGTTAAAAATGTCGAATTTTGTACCAGAATGTGATGATTTGCGGAAAGCAATAATTTTTTGTTTTCATTTGAAGAAAAATGCTGCAGAGTCGCATCGAATGCTTGTCGAGGCATATGGTGATCATGCTCTATCAGAAGTAAGCAAAAGATGGTTTCAGCGGTTCAGAAATAATGATTTTGATGTGAGAAATGAAGAACGTGGAAGACCACCAAAAAAGTTTGAAGACGCCAAACTGCAAACGTTATTGGATGGAGATGACACTTTGAGTCAAAAGCAAATGGCAGCAACACAACAACAACACAACAAACAATTTCTGACCGTTTAAAAGCTATGGGAAAGATCCAAAAGTGTGGAAAATGGGTACCATATGAATTGAATGAAAGACAGATGGAAAACCGAAAAAACACTTGTGAAATTTTGCTTCAAAGACACGAAAGAAAATCGGTTTTGCATCGGATTGTTACTGGCGATGAAAAATGTTTTTTTTTTTTAAGAATCCTTAGCGGAAAAAATCATGGGTTAATCTGAGACAACCATCAACATCGACTGCAAAACCAGATCGATTCGGCAAGAAGACAATGCTGTGTGTTTGGTGGGACCAGAAAGGTGTGCTGTACCACGAGCTCCCTAAACCTGGTGAAACCATTAATATTGATCGCTACCGACAATTAATGATCAATTTGAACCAGGAATTGATCGAGAAACGACAAGAATGAGCCAAAAGACACGGCAAGGTAATTTTGCTCCATGACAATGCACCAGCACACTAAGCAAAACCGGTTCAGGATACAATCAAAACACTTGGCTGGGAGCAGCTACCCCACCCGCCGTATTCACCAGACTTGGCTCCTTCCGACTACCATTTGTTTTCATCGATGGGACACGCATTGGCTGAGCAGCACTTTGATTCCTACGAGGAGATCGAAAATTGGGTGTCTGATTGGTTTGCTTTAAAAGACGAACAATTTTATTGGCGTGGTATACCGGTATACCTGGTAAACACCAATAAACCTAACTAAAGTATTGTAAACTTAAAAGGAAAAACATTTTTTAGAAAAGGAGGCAGGATGCGGATGCTTAAATTTTTTAGTGGTAACGTATAGGAAGGTTGAAAATATTATAGTAAAGGTTGAGTTCTATGTTCACTATAGTAGATGTTATGTTCTATGACTGCAATGACTGTCTGCAGCGGCCATTGGATTTCAATTATCTCGTAGATATCGCAGAGGGGGGGGGGATAGGATTAGGATTCTATGGAAAGACAAAACCAAAAATTAAGTATACACCATAAAAATAAACAACTCACAAGGCATTAGCATAAAATAATAATTCGGTATGAATGCATGAACTTCCGCATGAATGGCCAATTCGTGTGCTAATTGACTGGTACGTAAAATTTGCTACAGGCATTCGGATCGATGACAGCGACCAGCTGGAAATTGTCTACGCTGAATGAGAAATCAGCAGAAATAAGGAGGAAAAATACATTCAGTGGCGTTGCTACCTTCGACAAAAACCCTGAAAATGGTAACTAAGCAGTTCACTTCACTGCTGACACAACTTCTGTTTGCCGGTTTGACGATAAAAACTATCCCAAATATCTACAATATTTGTAGAAAAATTATTAAGACACACTCACCTTTACTGTTGACGGTCAGGGTTTTGAGCTCTAAGGTGCTTCTAATCACACTACATTAGTGACAACAGAAATCAGATACAAAAAGAACTCAACATCACGAAATCAAACAAATACAAGGAAATGAGGGAAGCGCAAAAAGACAGTGATTTCAGAATTTATTTGCAATTGGAAGCCCTCTCTGAGCCACAATAAACGACCGACCACTCCCTTGTGAATGTTCGTCTAAAGACGTCAATGAGCACTGTGATGGGAAATGATTTTCATTTAACAATCATACTCATACCATTCACGCCGACCTAAACTTCACACAAATCCTTTCACTAGAGATAAAGATCATGAAAAGTAGAAGTATAAAAAAAACTTTCACACTAATTGCATTTACTAGAAATATTATAATGCATGTAGCTCCTCCGAAAAATGGAAAAGCGAATTTTGAAGCTTTTGTCTAGTATAGAACAGTAAAGGAATCGTGAAGAATCCTTCTACCACCTAACCATAACAACGAAATGAAATAGGCATTGTTCAAAATTTTTCCTCTCCTCAGTCTTCGACGCACAGACATACTGTCAACTTTGCTCATGTGTGTAACGCCGTAGTGGTAAAAATTGGCATTTAATTAAAATTACACACATTCTCCTTCTTCAAATGTGTACGAGTAGAAGGTTAAAACATTGTATTTACAGTCTCATTCGCATACCTCTACAGCGTTGTGGTCTATGGTAAGCACACAAAAGTATTGTAACGACATTTGAAGGAGCCTCAAAGAGATAACAAAAATAAGGTGTTTGACAATTCGACAATTTAAAGTTTAAAGTACTATGGAGGATTTATTACAAGTGAACTACATATTTGCTTTCATGTTCTCATACTCGTAGAGCAAAACAACAACAAAAGAAATGCAATTTCCGTTTACTACCACTTATCTTTATTCTTTCTGTTGCTGTAATATATGGTTTGAAACTTCAGTTTGACTTTGATCTTCTGTTAGTGGGTGCAAATTTAATAATGATGATTCATAATAATAGGTCCACCCCTGACTGTAGCGCCACAACAAGATTTTCCATTAATTTTCCATTAATTTTAATTAAGTTTCCATTAATAAACAAAAATGTTTTATGTGTTTATGAAAATTTATGGGGAATTATGTATAAGCTTCAATTTTCTTCGCAAGAATTCCACGGAATGTATGCAGAAGGTCAGGTCGTTGAATCCAATTTCGCTCAATTTTCGCATAATTTAGCCGAAATTCCAGATATTTAATGGCCCTGAGCACATCTACAGCAGTTGGCCATGCTGGGATAGACTAATGACTTCAAGTAGCCCAAAGAAAACAGTTTCAATGTGTTAAATCAGATTAATCCCATGAAATATTGCGTAAGCGAACTTCACACTTTAGCAAATCTATTTTAACACGCTGCGTGGCTTGTGTCACCATTTCCTCCTAATTATTAAAGAAAAGTATGAACATCCCATTTCATACGAAAGTCTTTATTAACAAAACAAAGCACGGCTGTTCTTTTAAAAAATGTGAATACGCTTTCAGGGGAGCATGGGCCAGTACACACGAGGTAACTTTGTTAATCGCGCTCAACAAGGCGAGCTACCAACACTATTCTCGCCAGTGCACAGTTCAAATTAACATACAGCCTCCTCGCGGAGCCCCCTGAATAGCCATCACAGCACCCGTTATGTAGTGAACCAATGCATGCAGCGAACCCCTCTGCTCGAGGATTAAATGATAAACCTGGCCTACCTGTCTGTGGGTTGAGGTTATCTTCCTCGCCACGTAAAAAAGAAATTAGTTCAGAGACAGCAAAATACCTCGGAAAAGGACGGATCAACTGATGACCATCCATTCAAACGTTTTAACGACAATGATTTCCGGTTTTGTACGTGGAATGTGAGGTCCCTTAGCAGACCACCTGAAATGGAAAGGTGTTATGACAGGAACGCGGTTCGAAAGTTTTACCGAAAGGTAAAACGGCGGATACAAAGCTCGGATCGAAGCCTGCCGGGGCCAAAAGGGGCAACTTGTGGTAGACTCGCAGCCTGTGCTGAGAATCTGGAAGGATCATTTCTGTAGACTCCTAAACGTTTATGATAGCCCAAATTCCGCACTTGAGTATTCCGTCCCCCCGACTAAGACAAAGTGAAGATAGCAATATCGAAACTGAAGTAGAACAAAGCTTTAAAGCAGCTGAAGATGACCTGGTTGGGCGGATGCACCAGCTCATCTGTAAGATACGGTCGGAGCAAAGCATGCCCAATGAGTGTAATCTCAGTGTCGTTTGCCCGGTCCACAAGAAAGGATACCCCATTAATCAATTGATAGCTTACACTGATGACATTGACGTGACTGAACGAACACAGCGAATAGTCAATGAGGCGTCTGCTGGCATTGAAGCGGAAGCGGATAAAATGGGTATGATGGTTAATAAGGGCAAAACGAAGGACACGCTATCATCAAGGAAGGACACACAACATCGACGTCTCGGGCAGAACGTTACACTAGGCAATAGAAACTTCGAGGTAGTTAGGACCTTATCTACCTCGGCTTCGCGGTAAATATGGACAACACACCAGTACCGAAATCAAACGCAGAATCACTCTTGCCAATCGCTGTTTCTTTGGGGTCAAGAGACAATCGAAGGACTAAGATCGCTTTATATAACAGCGTGATCATCCCACTCCTACTCTTTTGCGCGGAAACCTGAACGTTACCAAAGGCGGATGAAGAAGCATTTAGTTTTTTCGAGGGAAAAGTTTTCCGTGCGATTTTTGGTACTGTTCTTTTCTCATTCTTGTTCAACTATTGTTTACTGTTTAAATTGTGCTTTCTTTTAAACTATGTTCTTTTTTAATTTTATTATATGAAAATGCATCCCCTGCATTTTGTCAGAAGACAATGGTTTAAAATTTTGCTGAACTATATGTAAACTTTCGTGACTGTACCTCATTAACGATTATATATATAACCGAATGTTAAACAAAAAATATAAGTTCAAGTCTGGTTGCTTTCTGGTTCTTGTTCTTCCAAGAGAGAATTTCATTGGGACTTCTTTAAGGTCATTTTTCTTTCAAAATTAGTTTAAACGGATAACAATTATATTAAATACCGAATCCCATTTATCATTTTTCAACACATGAAACTAGACAAAGAAAGAGTATACCGACGGTAAAACAAAAATCTTCACACAAGTTTCATTACTATTAGCACGTTCTCCGTTTATATAACCATATTCCTTCTTTAGAAAGCTTAATTTTACTTACCATACATTACATTACATGTCAAAGTCCACATTTCACTCCTTCTTCTATTTATACATTATTAACGAAATAAAAATAGCAACCACTGAGCACACAAAACTTGCACGCGCCCTACACACATTCAAGCAAATAAATAACACCGTCTTAACAAATAAACTTAAGGCGTTCGCCCGAATTTCCTGCACAAATTTTGCTGAAAGATACCCCCAGATAGTTTTGAAGATACCGCTATCCGCGGCCCAAACTACTCAGCCAAAAACAGCGAAAACAACCCAGGTTAAGTATCTCAAATGATAAATCACGATGAGAGTATCTTTAAACTACTTAACATTGTAGGATAATTATTAAATTTACAGTTGCGATGTAAAAAACATTAATTATAAGGGACAATGGCACTTAAGTGTGGTAAAGGTGGTGGCGCTAATGAAAGCGAAAACCATATATTTATAGGGATTGTGTAAGCTCAAGAATGAAAGATAAAATTTTATAAACGTATCCCTATAACCGTCATATCTTTGAATTTGAATTGACACAGAGAGACTACAGATGCAGTAGATGTCTGATAGAGGGCGACGATAAAGCGAATAAATCAATACTACTCGTTTCTAGTAACTTCAGATGTACTTAAGTTACTAGAAACGAGTAGTATATATAGTAGGAGCTTATATAGTTCTTCTCTTAACTATAAAGAGAAACAGGTATATATATATATATATATATATATATATATAATATGTATAAAGATGAAAATTGGGTCAAAACAACAACAAAACTCAAATTCCATTGATACACAAAAACAGCTTTATTCAATGTGAATTATTCAAAACATTTTATTTAATATTGAATTATTCAAAACATTTTATTTAGTTATGAAAGCAAATTCGAAATTTTTAAGAGCCATATGAATAAAACAAATTTGGAGAGCAAAATATTAAGAATTTACTGCAAAAAAAATATTAGGCCGGTCGTGAAACATGGGCTAGGTTTAGTGATGGTGTGGGGGTGTGTAGCAGCATATGGGGTCGGTAATCTTGTGTTCATTGATAGTACAATGAGGAAGGAAGATTATCTAAATATTCTGAGGACCAACTTGCAACTGAGCGTAGACAAATTAGGTATGGAGGAAGATTCCTCCATATCTACAAAAGACGTTTCCGACTGCGAGAGCAGCAGCGGTGCAAAGAGGAGGAAGGCCCTCAAGCCGAAACAATTATTGTTTGACCGGCAACTCAAACTAAGTCAAGCTGCAAAAAAGCAACTCATGGAGCAAACTAGAAGATATAAAAAGAATCGCTATGCCAAGCTGCCTTCTTCTGAAGCTGAGGAACTTGCTGCTGCTGAAAAAGAGCTGGCAGATACCATCAAACAAAAAAATGAGCTGGGGGAGTTAATTTAAGCCCTCCAACAAAAGCTCGAAGCGAAACGGGCCCAGCAGCAGCAACAACAACAGCAGCAGCAGCAGGAACACCAGCAGCAGCAGAAAAAAAAAACAACAACAGCAGCAGTAACAACATCAGCAGCAACAACAACAACAGCAGCAGCAAAAACAAGTGCAGCAGCAACAACAACAGAAGCAGCGACAACAACAGCAGCAGCAACAACAACAACAGCAGCAGCAGAAACACCAACAGCAGAAACACCAGCAGCAGCAACAAAAGCAGCAACAACAACCGGCGAAACAGCAGCAGCAGAAACCAAAAACAAAACAGAGGCTGCCGCCGATAAATATCAGCGGTATGGAAACCGCAGATACTCTTTAGGTATGTGAGTTATCTGTGGGGGAAGAATTTTATGTTAAAAATAGGGGAAAAGAGAAACAAGCTGTCCACTGCTTAACAGAGGACGGCTTTAAAAAGATCAAGAATTCTCTGACGACAGCTGGGGTGGAGTTTACCACATTCACCCTAAAAAGTGAGAAAGTACACACCGTCCTTCTTAGGGGTTTGGCTGCGTCCACTGAGCCGGAGAGCGTCTTGAAGGCTCTTCAAAAATTGAAGGTAGAGGGCGTGGAGTTTGCGGCGGTTCGTTGCTTTTCCACTGTCCGCTCCAGAACGCCGCCTGTGCATCTGCTTTCCCTCTTCCTGGTACAGGTATCTCCGGGGAGCAAACTGGAATGTTTGAGGGGCATTAAGCTCCTCAACAAACAGGAGGTCTCCTGGGAGAGACTCAGGAGAACGAAACAGATGCTTCTCTGCGCAAGATGCCAGTCCTTTGGCCATGCGGCGGCGAATTGCAACAAGCCGCCTCTTCTTCTTGTGGCGCTACAATCCGGGGTGGACCTGGGCCTCAACCAACATGCCTCTCCAGCCAGCACGATCTTTCGCCAGCTGTCTCCAGTTAAGCACTCCAAGTTGGTTGAGGTCCTTCTCCACTTGTGTGCGCCACTTTAGTCTAGGTCGTCCTCTGTTGCGTTGCCCCAATGGCTCGGATTCAAAGACTTTTCGGGCCGGAGCAGTGGTGTCCATACGCTCTACATGGCCTAGCCATCTTAAGCGTTGTATCCGCAGATGCTTGACCAGGCGCATGTCGCTGTACAGCCTATAGAGTTCGTCATTAAATCTTCTCCTCCAGATGCCATCAATGCACAAGACCAAAAATCGCACGCAAAACTTTTCTCTCGAAAAGACTAAGGGCTTCCTCATCCGCCTTTGCTAACGTCCAAGATTCTACGCCATATAGTAGGACGGGGATGATCAAGCTGTTATATAAAGCGAGCGTTTGATTTCGGTACTGATGTTGTGGTCCCTGTTTACCGCGGAGCCGAGGTAGACGAAGTCCTTAACTATTTCGAAGTTCCTGCTACCTAGTGTGACGCTCCGTCCGAGACGTCGATGTTGTGTGTCCTTCCTTGATGACAGCATGTATTTCGTTTTGTCCTCATTTACCACTAGACCCATTTTAGCCGCTTCCGCTTCAATGCCAGCAAACGCCTCATTGACGGCTCGCTGTGTTCATCCAATCACGTCAATGTCATCAGCGTAAGCTAGCAATTGAACTGACTTCTGGAAGATCGTGCCTCTGGTGTTGACTTGTGAGTTACGCACGATCTTCTCGAGGATGATGTTAAAGAAGTCACATGACAGTGCGTCGCCTTGTCTAAAACCTTTTCTGACATTGAAGGTCTCGGTGAGTTCGGTACCGACCTTGACGGAGCAGCGAAAATTCTCCATCGTCATCCTACACAATCTGACGAGTTTGGTAGGAATGCCAAAACTAGACATGGCACTGTATAGTTCGTCTCTATGCACACTGTCATATGCAGCCTTGAAATCGACGAATAGGTGGTGAGTGCCATTTTCCAGGATCTGCCGTAATGTGAAGATCTGGTCTATTGTGGACTTCCCTGGTCTGAAACCACACTGATAGGGACCTATCAGGTCATGGACAAATGGTTTCAGACGCTCACACAATACGGCAGAGAGGATCTTGTATGCGATGTTCAGGAGACTAATCCCTCGGTAGTTGGCGCAGTCAAAGGGGTCGCCTTTCTTGTGGACCGGGCAAACGACGCTGAAATTCCACTCATCGGGCATGCTTTCCTCCGACCATATCTTACAGATGAGCTGGTGCATGCGTCCAACCAGGTCATCTCCAGCTGCCTTAAATAGTTCTGCGGACAATCCGTCCGCTCCAGCAGCTTTGTTCGACTTTAGCTTGGATATTGCTATCTTCACCTCGTCTAAGTCGGGGGGACGGAATGCTTGTCTATCATCGTCCAAATTGAGTGGAACATCCTGCCTAACAGCGGGATTTGGGTCGTCATCGCCGTTTAGGAGTCTGCAGAAATGATCCTTTCAGATTCTCAGCACAGACTGCGACTCTACTACGAGTTGTCCATTTTGGTCCCGGCAGGCCTTGGTCCGAACCTTGTATCCTCCGGATAGCTGTTTTACCTTTCGGTAAAACTTTCGGACTTCATTCCTGCCAAAACACCTTTCCATTTCCTCGACCGCGCGCTTCTCATGCTCCTTCTTCTTCCTTCTGAGAAGCCGGTGCTCTTCCCTTCTTCTCTGTTCGTAGAGTTCACGAACAGCCCTCGTTGTTCGATGCAGCGTCGCCTTATAGGCGTCTTGTTTAGCTGCGTGCGCTTGCCTGTACTAGTCGTCAAACCATGGGTTCCTTCTGGGTGGTGACGTGAGACCCAGCACATCAGTGGCAGCATCTTTGATGGCTTCTTGACAACGTATCCATTCTTCTTCTATGCTTAGTGCAGGAAGCGTCGAACTCTGAGCGAGTTTCCGGGAGACTCGGTCGGCAAAGTTCCCAGCAATCAGCTGCGATTGTAGCTTTTCGACGTCAAACCGTTTTGGCCTTTCTCGACTCCGTTGCTCTCACGATATCCGGGTTCTTACCTTGGCTACAACAAGGTGATGATCCGAGTCAATGTTGGCACCTCGGGAGGTTCGGACATCGAGAATACTGGAGGAGTGTCTGACGTCGATCGCAACGTGATCAATCTGGTTGACGGTTGATTGATCAGGAGATCGCCAGGTTCCTTTGTGAATGTCCAGGTGTGGGAACCGCGTGCTAGCCACAGAGAGGTTTCGTCCCGAAGCGAAGTCCAACAGCCTGAGTCCGTTTCCGGATGTGTTGTCGTGCAGGCTTTGTTTACCGATGACTCCAGCAAAGATGTCCTCCTTTCCCAGCTGAGCGTTGAAATCTCATAGAACGATATTAGTGTCATAGCTGGGGCATCGATCGTATGTTCTTTCTAGGAGATAATAGAAGTCATCCTTGATGTTGTCATCCTTCTCCTCTGTCGGGGCGATAGCGCATATTAGGCTGATGTTCCCGAATTTAGCCTTGATGCGGATTGTCATGAGGCGTTCGCTGACTGGGTCGTAGCTCAAGACTTTTTGCCTAAGTCTGCCTCGAACAACAAATCCGCATCGGAATAAGCGCTGCCTTCTCTCTCTATAGCAATTGCTGTAGTAGATATCGCAGTTCTTCATCGCTTTTATGCCAGGCCCATCCCATCGCACTTCCTGGATGGCGGTTATATCAGCTTTGTAGCTGTCAAGGGCCTCCGCAAGTTGTTCGGCTGCACGTGGCCTGTTAAGGGACCTCACATTCCACGTGCAAAACCGAAAATCTTTGCCCTTAAAACGTTTGCTGGGGTCGTCAACAGTTGATCCTTCACTATCCGAGGCATGATGTTGTCTCTGAACTATATGATTTTTACGTGGTGAGGAAGTTACCCTCACGCACAACCCACAGACTCGTAGGCCAGGCCCATTATTTAAATCCTCGGCAAGGGGTCGCTGCATACATTAGTTCACCATACAACGGGTGTTGTGATGGCTATCCAGGGGGCGCCACTTGGAGGCTGTATGTCCACTTGACATGTGCACTAACGAGGATTGCCTTGGCAGCTCGCCATGTTGAGCGCAATCAGCGACGTTACCTCGCGTGCATAGGCCCAAGCCGCCTCGTTGCGGCAAATGCGCAGAGAGGCATCTGTCTGCGCAGTGTCCCCTTGCAGAGGGGAAAGTTGAGGACAGGGCGCGCCTTAAGTGCGTGCACTGTGGTGCTGGTGGACATCCATCTAGCTATAGGGGCTGTCCAAAGGTGAAGCAACTCCACAAACAGTTGCTTAAGAAAGATATTCGTAAAAGAACTAAAGTCGCGGATTCAAGGCCGATGCCGAGAATTCCAGCCACAACTGTTACGCCGGTGGTTTCCTACGCCAATATGGTGTCCGGTAGGCGACCGGCACAACAGACATTGTCGGCAGTAACACCGGTACCAGTAGGGGCCCCAAATATGGGAATTCCCGAATTGTTCAATCTTGTGTCCACAATGATGGCCAAGATTGAGCAATTTGAAGAGCGATTGGTGCGAATGGAGAGAGTCCTTTCGTCGAGACCCGCTGGGTCAGGTGCGTATCCATAAGAATGGATACGCCAGCTGCTGGAGACCTCTCGATACTGGCGGTGAATGTGAATTCACTCGTCAGGATCGAGAGAAGGTTGATCTTGCTTCACCTCTTGGAGTCCCATAAGCCTGATGTGTTGATGGTTAGCGAAACCAAGCTAAACCGGAAGCACGTACTCAGGTACAAAGACTATTCAGTCATTCGAAGAGACCGCCCCCGCGCCACGCAGGCGGGCGGGGTCGCTCTCTTCATTAAAAAAGGCTTACGCCATAAGATCGTGTACTGCGGTAAGGTGCGAACCTTCGGTGTGCTAGAGGCTTCGATTGCGTGCATTTCCCTCCAAGGTGGAAGCAATCTGTACGTAGTCGCGGTCTATGCATCACATGTACCTCAGTCCGCAAATTTTATCTCAGAACTCTAGACACTCTTTCGAATGCTTCGGCTTTGCTCGGAGGAGAACTATTTTGTCATCGCCGGAGATTTAAACGCGAGGCACGAGGAATGGGGCAATTCTGTTCCAAATCCGAGGGGAAATTCACTCTTTAAATGGATGGCGCGTCACTTCATTGAGTTCAAGCTGAATTTGCTTGCAACCGATAGACTTATATAGATCTAATGCTAATAGACAGACGACTGAAGCTACGAGACGTAGACACTCGTACTAGGAATTGTCTGACAATGGTGGAGTACGACAATGATCACTGTGGTCAGTTTCACAGTTCAGTTCCCGAATGAGCTGGTGGAGCTTGAAGAGTTCGCAGAGACGCATCCTTTCGATTATCGAAGGGCACGTTGGCCGCGTTTCTCTAGGATCCTATCCAGAGAACTATGTTCGAGCGAGATGACGCCACCTTCGAACAGAAACCTGACGAACGAAGAGGTTGACAGGTGCCTACGATCGCTAAAGTCACAGCTGAAGAACATCCAGAAGTTGATTCGGACGAAATACAGAATTGCTGTCAATTCGTATTGGGGAGATAGGATTCGGGCCGTGCGTTCTAACTGTCCGGGTATGTTTCCCCAAATTAACCGAATCTTCCGAAGAAGGGGTCATAACGTCTTGGGGGCTGTTCGACTTGACAGGACAACCGACAATGTAAATATACTGGCTTCGGTTGGCATAGATCCGGGTGAGGTCGTACTTGACAATGAGTTCTTCATTGTTGAGGATGCTCAAGAAAAGGTGGAGGCAATAGGAGCTGTTTTTCAGGAAGTGCACACGGTCAATGGGTCCCGTAGGCCGAATCACGACCTGGAGAACAGAGCCGTGCTAAACCACGTCTACCTTCGAAATGAGATACAGCAGTGGCGTTCTGAGAATTCTGGCTTTACCAGCTTCGATGACGAAAATCAGACAACCAATGCCGTCGCCCAAGATGGTTCCAATGCCATCCTCATTTCGAAGGAGTAACTCAAACACATCTTTAACGGTTTGAAGAACAAAAAGTCGACTGGTATAGACGGGATACCGAATATAGTGCTGCGCCATCTCCCTGACGAGGCGGTGGAAATATACACAATCCTGTTCAACACTGCACTGAGTAATGCACATTACCCAGCGCATTGGAAGACGGCAGTAGTGCAACCCATTCCCAAAAGGGACAAAGATTCCTCGCTTCCGAAAAATCTTCGGTCGATAAGTCTCCTCCCTTGCATAAGCAAGGTTTTCGAGAAGATTGTCAATAGAGTCCTGATCCAGTGGACTGAGGACAACAAAATTATACAGATCAACCAGTTTGGATTTAGGGCGAGGCATAATACCGTACATGCCGCGTCAAAATTGGTTTCGGACATTCAGTGGAACAACCACAAAACCCAGTGCACTGGGGTCTGTCTCGTTGACTTGGAGAAGGCATTCGACACCGTATGGTTAGAAGGCCTCTTCTTTAAGTTGACGAGGATGGGTATAAGCGAACCACTGCTTTACACGATCTTCAACATGGTAACATGGAGTTTTGTTGTCAAGAGTGGCAACAAAGTTTCCACCAATGTTTTCCAAATAAAAAATGGGCTCCAGCCGGGTGCAGTAAACTCACCAATCCTTTTCGCTATTTTCACCAGCGAACTGATTGGCTCCATGTGCAACTTGATCGCGTTCGCCGACAATTGGGTTGCATACCGGACGGCACCAAAAATAGAGGTCATAAACGTGCTCCTGCAGAGTGACTTCGAAGAAATACAGCGATTTTGCGACGACTGGAAGTTGAAAATCAACTTCCAGAAGTGTGACACTATCCTCTTCCGGACTTCATTATACAGGGCCTCAAGGGATACGAAGAAGAATTGGCGCAAGTTCGGCATATTGGACCCACAGGGGCAGCCACTAGCCGTAAAGAGTGTAGTGAGATATCTTGGCATTTTGTTGGACCAGTATCTGTATGGTGGTATCCATGTAGATACAGCTTTGACGAAAGCGAAAAAATGCTTCGCTATGGCAAGTGGGTTGTTCTACAACAGCCAACTTGACTCCAAAGTAAAGCGAATCTGCTACACGGCCCTCATCCGACCAATAATGGTGAATGGCTGCCCGGTGTGGTTCAATGTGAGTCCTCCCCAAATGGAAAAGATGAGGGTCTTTGAGAGACAATGTCTTCGCGCATGTCTCAAGAAGTACAGAACCCCGGAATCTGACTACAAGAATTTCTATCCTAATGAGGTCTTGTATAACGAAGCAAACGTATTATTAGGCTTATTCAGAGGCATGTTGTATGAGCCATGACCTCTGAGAACGATCTCATATTTGGGGCCTACTACCCAAATGAAGAGTACCACGAGAGAGTTAGCCGAAGGGGTTTCATTCCGCCGGAAGCGTTCTTATATCTTGACTGCATTAGACTGATTCAGGATGCGGATTCATGTCCACTTATTTACCACGTGATGAGAAGGACAGTGGACAGGCGACTGATGTACGACGCCAACGTCGCAAGTGTTAGTCGGGATGCTCTCCAGTTCAGCACATCCGTCTCCATCCGCGATAGGATAGAAACGGATAAGGACCGAGGGTTCTATTGGTGATTAGAGCCACACCAAGAGCCCCAACTGTCGTCAGGCTAATTAGGTCAAGATTGGCCCCCCACGGCCAACTCACATTTAGTATAAATTAGGATAAGTTAGTAATTAAGATTAAAGTAAAAAGGTATATAAAATAAAAACAACAAAAAACAACAAAAAAACACACAAAAACCCAAAAAAAAACAATAAAATCAAAAAATGTAAAAAAAAATGTCAGTCGTAAGTATCTTGAAGTTAGAATAGGTTATGTTAAGTAATATTAAGTTTTTATATAAACAAATTTAGACAATTAAGTTTTTTTTTTAATATTTTCTTAGTTTTAAATAAATAAACATTAGTTTTAATAAATTAAAAAGAAAATAAAAAAAGTATTGACGCCGAAAGGCAAATAAATAAATAAATGATAAGTTTAGCTTAGAGCGCCCGCATAGGGCCAGTAAGTAGATATAAGATTTCATATCAGATGTACCTAGGTTAAGCATTTTGTTCTTAGCGTTAAGTTATCATTAGTTGAAAAAAAATAAAAATAAAAATGAATTTTAAAACCATACTCAACCTCGAATTTTTTACGGCACTACCTCTTTCGAGTTGCTTACAACACTCAAAGAGTAGCAATTGTCCAAGAAAAAGATTCTCAAATTTCGTCATTCGGAGTAGGCAAAAAGTAGTAGGTCCCTTCTACTCGTGAGAGAACAGTGGCGCGCACAGCAAGAGTAGTTGATGGGCAAGCTAGGCCTTGGTCCTCCTGTGGACTGTAGCGCCACCCAATTATTATTATTATTAAGTGCTTACGCAGTATGCCATGTTTCTTACAATCCCTCTTTACTAGTTTAGTTTTAGTTTTATTGACTATTTTCCAGTCAGCTAACCAATATATCAGAACAAATGATGCCAATGCAACTAGCTTAAAACTACAAGCGATATGACTGTGTTATGGAACAAAACCGCAACATCAACATCGAAATATTTATTTACTCAGTATAACAAAAGGGTTCGCCCAGAAACCAACCCGACCGCAATAATCCTGCAACCAGAATCGTTTTCAGAGGATTTAGTTGAATCTCTGGGCGTTACGACCTACTTATATGGTACCGGTATTCTGCACTTGCAGCAGCGTCGACTACTACTGCACAGAGTGTTGATTGAGGGCGTGCACGTGGATAGCGAGGGGCGTAAAAGCAAAAAGTGAACTACAGATTCCTTATGGGAGAAACATCCAATATTCGTTAATTATGTTCCATATCTGGAAGTGCTGTTTAAGGCGCAGTTTCAGCAGCAAAGACCTTTGAATTATGCACAATCAACTGAATACTGTTGCAGCAGAATGACGACCGCAGCACGCTATTGCCACACAGTAAGCCAGAATCAAGTTGCATATGGTATATTTTGATTCCGTTGGAATTTTTATTTTTAAACACTTTCAAAAAAAAAACGTCAGTTATACTAAGTAATGTACTTACATCAGTAATTTTTCTAAAAACGATTTGCAATAACAGAATACAACAAAATTATATTTGGAACTATTATTTAAAAACTATATTGGTCTATAGAATATATATATAGACAATAGACTACTAAAATAAGGGTTGTATAATTTAGTTTTTACATACTTGCCCCGCTGAGCGCTATTTCAAACGACCTATGCGTTGTGTCGTTTGGTTTTCTTTAGTTTCGGAAAATCTTCTTATGATCCTTCACTCGATCAACTCTTCCCCGCTACCTTCCTTTCTCACAAATGGGTATAACATATCTTTTAGATATAAGAAAATATTTTTAATTTTCAAATCTTCACCCACCTCTACAAGGAATAAATTAATTCGCTCGAAATAATGGGAATTCTTTTAAGACCACTTTTGCCGAAGTTTCTTTTCTTTTAAGACCACTTTTGCCGAAGTTTCTTTTCGCTTTTATTTGTCACTTCGCTCCATTGACGTTGTTGCCAGCCTGGGCGGGGTATTGGCATGAGCAAAGGCGAAGACACAACAACAACGGACGAGCAATTTTATTTGATGGGAAACTGATGTCGCATTAACATTTGTAGGTGTGATGTGTGTGTGATGTATATTATTCTTTTCTCTGCTGCGTTCTTTAGGGAAGTGAACCGAACAAGTACCACCGCACCTGGACTGAAGTATTCGCAAAAAACAACTTGGAACTCAGCAGTGCTTGTTCTTTTTTGCAGGAATGTGCTGTGATTGTGAGGAATGATAATACGAGCCTTAGAGTGATTTTGTTACACCAGATGTTGCTTGAAGTTGACGACAGTCATTTCGTTTCGCTTTATTGTCCTCTGAACAGGCAGACTTTTGCTTGAGCCCGTTTTTATTTAATTTGCATATGATTTGGAAACTGCCTCTTGTCATAATTCAATGATGGCCAAATGTTCTTATAGCAACTAATCATCATAACAAAACAGTTTGCTTTCCGTATGTATTTTTTTTTAGTTTAATCGGTGGTTGCGCAACCCAGGCATATCAAATTACTTAGTGTTAACAATTTTTAAACTCTCTGTAATCCTTATTTTCTAGAACGTAATCAGTGAAATAATTACATCTTATTCAAGCATTCATTCAAGCCCTATTGGACAGTCTTACTTCAACACCAAAAATTAAATGGAATCAGACAATTGTTTGAAGTGGAGCTAGACCGCTAAAACACATTTTAGGGAACAAAATAAAACACAACTGTAAATTAAACGAGAGAAATTACCATTGTAATGCATTCGATTGTCCGGCCTCGGTAACACTCCCATCACTGTTATCGACGTACATATGATTCGTATAACCTACAATTACAAAAAAGAATGGGAAAGCTAAAAGCGTGTTTAATGAACATTTTCGAAACATTTACACCTTTTCCCCAGGAAGTCTTCACAATTCATAGCTTCAGCACAAACACTTCTGCCACAATATTCCTCGATTCCTACATTAACCAGGAAAGTTGAAAGAACTTTCTAGAAAAAGACAAAGATACATACTTTTTGAGACAAGTCAAGTGCATGACCTTTGAAAATTTGAGTTTCAATGTACAAGTATTTTAACATTTTGTTGTTGTAGAGGAAAACTTAAACAAGGTTGAGGGAGTGAGATTGGTATTACAAAATGTTTGAGGGCTGCATCAAGATGATCAAAACTAACCTTTACATATTAACAGGCTACTTACAAGCAACCACTTAATCGTAGGTAATCAAAGAAGGAATCTCGTGTAAGCAGAAGATGGATTCTGCTGATTCTCTAGTAAAACACTACTAAACGTAGACACAAATTAATAACTAGCATTAAAAATATACTTCTCACAACCCTCTACTATATATTATGGAAAAAATTAACGCAAAGATGAAATCTCGACTGAGGCGTCTTATTAGTTCCCTACAGTTCGATGCAAACTGTCGATAAATAAGGCCCATGGATCGAAATTCAAAATATCGGTAGCGGTAATAGCTTCCCCACAAAGTGTCGTTTATTTATTATAACCGTTATCGTCTGCCATATTTCAATTTTCCCAGTCCCTTCGCTGCCGATATGTCACCCCAAAACTATTTTTGGGAAACTTTTGTCCATCAATATAGCCGACATCCATTTACAATAATTGCAATCCTAGATGTGAATGAGGACATCTCCGCAAATACATGTATCCACCCACACCTGTGTATTTCGTTGTCTAGGGAAGCTCGATGACGTCCACATATTTGCCGTTCTGGATATCAGCTAGCAGGAACAACGAAGAGGAAGGCGTTGGGGAGGTGTTTGTTTGCCACAAAATACACATTAATGCCATTGAATGAAAAATATCGCCAAACTCCGAGTTGGGCGGCATTAAACCAACTAAAGCAAGGATAATTATTACAGGATAAATTGCCGCCCTGTTTGGTTGGCTATGGATTTGGTCGGCTATTAGCAACGCTTTCAATAAATTGATCGTAAACCTGTCACGCTTGGCGTGTGTACAGCATAATTAGATGGGCCACTATGGAGGGCTGGTGACGATGACCCACTGCGTCCCTTGAATTGACGGTGGGCGAGAAGGGCCAATTGTTGGCGGTTGTGGGTAGAAATGGCGGGTCAGGCCGTATGTATTTAATGAGCTGCTAGTGAAGTGGATTGGTTACAGTTTGCTGCCGTGGAATAGTAGACAACAAACAATGTATGGATGATGAGAAGAAGACTCCACAATTTGCATACTAGAAACAGTCTCTAAAATGGGATATTATTGTAACTGTTACACTCAACTACTACTGCAGACACCTCGCTCTACAAAAGCTTAGAGAAGGAGGATTTCTTAATTACCTGCACTCCTGTTACCTCTACGGTCGTCAGCATTATTCGCTAATTCTCACTCTTGAAGCCATCTCTCATATCTGCCAATTAACAAATCGACTAATGAACCTCCGGGGAATCAATTTGAAAAAGCGTCACCCTCTCCTGTCAGTCCCGCTGCACCAAATAGGGAAATTTGACCACGTAAATCTGAAATCCTTCTGCGGATACAATTAGAGATCATGAGGGGCCTGTTCGTCGTTCTGTCTGTTAGCTGACCCAATTAAAAGAGACAACGATTAAAAAGCCGACGAACGGGTTTTCAGACCGGAGGTGTGTTAAGTCGCCACATCTGGCATGATGATTGGGTTTAAAAAATTGATGAGAACATTTCATTAGTCTGGAGGCAGTGGTCAGAATGTCATCCGGTACGCACAAAACAACTAAGTGTCGCTCAAGTATTTATGGAATAATATAACCTTCACTTTTAGAGACAGGCAGATACATACTTTTTGAGACAATTCAAGTGCATGACCTTTGATTGAATACCAAAAATGTGAGTTTCGATGTACAAGTATATTAACATTTTTTTGTTTACGAAAGGAAGGGATGAGGGAAGTGGTTCTTCACTTATGGCGTTGCACAAATTAAGAGACCAGCGCCCTATTCAAGTTGTGATTAATAATAATTATTTGGCGCGACGGTTCACAGGGGGACAAAGGCCTAGCTTGCTCATCGGCTACTCGTGTTGTGCGCGCCAATGTTCTCTCACGAGTAGAAGGGACCTAATGTTTTTTGCCGACTCCGAATGGCGAAATTTGAGAAGCTTTTTTTTTATTTTTTTCCTAGACAGTTATTACTCTTTGAGTGTTGTTCGAAAGAGGTGGTGCCGTGAAAAATTCGAACAATTCGTGTTGAACAAGCACATTGGTTTTAAATTCCTGTAGCTTGTAATAAGGGGGAAAAGTTGAACTGGAAAGAGCATTCCATATTCGCGTGCTGGGGCGGTAAAACGATTCTCTAAACTTAACTGTACGTCCGATGTTGGGCTTAAGGGTGAACGGGTTTGCATTGAGAGGCGGGTATTGCGGATGAATTCTTGAAGGGGAGGTATGTAGCTGGCTAACTCAATAGAGCATTTTTTCTTAAAATAGCGATAAAAGTGTGATAAAGACTCAACATTTCGTCGATGTTCTAGCGAGTAGATTGACTTCGCTGCAATACTATTACCAATACATTTTATCCCCCACTGTTGGATTCTATCTATTAGGGGGAGGGAGGTCTTAGGAGCATCAGATCTGATACGACCGTTATACTATATATACTCAATAAGTCCCGGTGCTAACATAAAAAAAAAAGTTATAATACATAAATAATGTGATCTATTATATATTGTTGCCAGATCAAGAGGTGTGAAGTATTTTTTGCGTTATTTTGAAAAAGGAGTACTAAAATGGCATGTATTAAAACAGTGGCGTGTTGGGCACTTGGCTAGTTTTGACTTCTTAAGATAACTGTGGGAAAAAGTTAAATTACACTAGCGACACACAATTTCTGTTAATAAACAATTTCCCATCTCAATAATTGGCACAAGAAAGTTTATAAAACAAAATCCAGCAGTGATCAGCTGCATCCTCAATTAAGCAACTACGGGTACAAGAGAATTCTATTCTCGCTGTGTAAAAAAAATAGCTAAAATCAGCAAGTCATTATAAGCAAATAATTATGAATAAATTATTATGAGCAGTCTGGTTGGGGAATACAATACATCAGACATTTCATGAAGGTGTCATGTTATGATGGACAGCCTTAAATCGAAGGCAAAACTAAATACTCTCGACGCTATATCAGGAGCTTAATCAGAATCTACAACTTTGTTTGAAGCGTGCTGTCACTCGGTTAAATACAACAAATTAAGCGTGTCTTGTCAGCGCTGAGTATAGACCGGACGTAACACATTATCTTAGATGCGAAATAAACTTTAAACGAATTTGGGAGGGGACGTCAAAGCAAATATTGCCGGTGTGACACAGCAACAACAGAGCAGGTGCTTTCTCCATCGAAGTCGAATAACCTTCATACAACATCGCGTTGTCATCGCATGCGACGGTGCACACACTCACATGTCACGATCAAGGCCAAATTCGACCAAGAGCGATGCAACAGGCGAAAATCATGTCAAGGGAAAAACAAAAAATCGCTAGAATGCGAAGTGAGTGAATTTTGAGGAGACAGGCAATTGCCTCAAGCATTCTAAGTAAGTTTTGGACACCAAGGGGCGGGTGGAGATATTGATACGTTAAGACGTCAAGCGGTTACAAGCACGACATGAATACATGAAATAAAATGACCAATTGTCCTTCATTTGAAATACTCTCCATAATGTAGCCGTGAGCTGCTGCCTTGTAATCAAGGACAAATAAGATGGTCGTCGTTGTAGAACAATGGCGAGGGCTGGAATATATTGTTCGTAACAGCGACCATTTAAGAGATGAGACGAATGTGACTACAAAATTTAATACATTCATACATACGTAGACATCCAACATTAGATTTTTTTACAAATGAATCAAAGTTGTCACAAGAGCTGACAGGCATTTGCCCTTAGGAGCTGGAGATAATTTGACACCTGGAATCAAAGCCGGTCAATAGAATTCGTAGAGGTGCATAGCGGTGATATTTGAGCTGAAAGGTAACTTAGAGTGGCTTAAAAAAAACATGCGTTGATTGTCAGAAGAAAATTATTTCCGTGTCAACGAGGTACTTTAATTTCCAATGTCAAAAAAAAAAATCGAAAGGTACCTTCAAAGCGCGTGTGCTTACAACACTGCACCGTACTAATCTCATCTTCGTTTAATTAACTACACAACACCTTACGCTTAAGTAATTTCGATTATCGATAAAGGAGGTCGCTTTTTTTCTCATTTCAGTCATAAAAGGATTTGTTTAAAAGACAAACTAAAGAGCTATCAGCCTTATCATCGGATAACATTGACTAAGGATTTCAATTGGTTCTTACGGTTTATCCATTATTTTTTAGTGGTGTTAACAAATATTAATATTTTTTTTCTCATCTCAAAGCAATTATTGTCATGCATCTGCCAAAGCGAACAGCGTTCTATGTATCAGGCAAAATGTTTTTTATTCATTTGTTCATTGGCATAGATTCCCCATTTCCATTTACTGCGACACTATTCACTTGCCTTGGTTTGTGTTAGCAAGTTCATTCCTTAGTTAATTTACTTTCAATTTATCACGGAAATGTTGACCACTTTTATCTTGCCAAATATATGTGCAATATACACTGCCGTCGTAGGTCTTATCTTCCAAAAAAGTGTTCAAACTTGAACAAAGAAAAAAAAATTAATATTAGTCTCTCTCAAACAGACATAACAATCAACAAAAAAAACGGTGTCATAATCAAGTTCAAGGCCCTGGCATTTCAAAGAACATGAAAAAAGTATAAATCTTTGGAAGTGTAAATAAATCGGATGTTAGATGCGGAAACAAGCTTCTGTTAAACACGTAGAAAAAGGTGCAGATGATGAGCCTATACATACATTTCCCGAAGATCAAATAATAATAATAATTGGATGCAACAGTCCCCAGAGAAAGCAGGGTCTAGCTTTCTCATCAACTACTCGTGTTGTGTGCACGAGTAGTTTTTTGTCGACTTCGAACTGCGAAGTTTGAGAAGCATTTTCTTAGATAGTTATTACTCCTCGAGTGTTGTGAAAATTTCGTGATGTTCAGCCGATATAAGATATATGAGAAATAGCGATATGTATTTGTTATTGACTTTTTCAAGAGCACTTAACATTGTAAAAATAATTGAATTTAATGTATTTATTTAACCTTAAATGTAAAAACTTCTGTCGCTGTAATATTACTCTCGGTTTCTAAACAGACTAAACAATCAACAAAAAATACAGTGGCATGACTTATTTCTAGCCCCCTGGCACCTCGAGTTAATCTTCTGTATTCAAAATTTAAAGTAATTTCATTGGCCTGGATTTTGCTTATTTTTCTTATGAGCCACTACATACACTTTTGTGTACTTCTCTTTAAGATATACAGTTAAAAAGTGGAAGTAATGAAGTTTTGTTGCCAGCCAACTTTGCGAATAAATCGGTAAAGAAAACATTTAAATTGAAATGAAATTAAAATTATACTGAAATTAGAGTTCACATCCATATGAGTGATTCGATTTCACCTCAAACTTCATCACCTTGCCATCAGCGTTTTTATCCGCTAGAGAAGTGGAGAAAGTCATCTCCAGTGGACTTAGCCCACGCACTGTGCAATCAGTGAGCACTTATCTCCGGCTAACGTGTGGGTTGAGCGCTCCGATTCGACACCCTCTTCGACGCTGTACAAGGAGGTCTACTGAAGTGTATTTGACAACTTTGTTGTGGTTGGTTCGAGATCGAAAGCATCAACGAATTCGATTTACATTGGTCTTCATATTAAAGGTTTAGTACGATAATAGTTACGTAACATTCTCCAAGCGGAGCCATGTGTACCAATTGCATTCGCATCTGTTGCTTAATGAAATTATGTAACGTTTTGCACAAAATATTGAACTTTTATCTTGCTTTAAGGGATACATAAAGAAATCAAAAGCGCACTACCGTGTTACCGTTTTTGTAGTTTGATGGGTGAAAATGCCTTCTTTTGCGAGGTTTTATCGATTATGTGACAGTGATTGAAGTCGTACGTTGCTTACGAATTCAATTAATATATGTATGGGGAAGAATCATGCCAAAAACCACTAAAAGCGACGATCAATGATTGAACCTCCTGGTAAAATTATATCAAAATTCTGGCCGAGTTTGATGGGACACGGTTTGCATCAAATTAAATTGCAACCTGTTATGTCTAAGGATATCCTATAAGAAATGTTAATTCTCTGAAAATGCTCAACATTCACCATCTGTAACAAACATTCTGCTCCAACCATCCCTCCATGAAAGCGTACATCTCCCTTAGCCTTTACCGGTCTGGCGAATCATCGACAATCTACTTCACAGTTAATTAACGAAATCTACCGATCTATCGAGCACGAACCTCGTCATTTGTAGTCTCACACTACAAGGAGTTACAAAAAGCACCCAAGAAGAGTGGAAAGGAAAGAGTAAGAGCACCGCATACAAAAATTACAGATAAAGATATATTCGCACTTTATGCACAGAGAAATACGTTTCGGCCTACTGATGATTATTTTCTGTATTGTTCAAAGTCAGTCATCATATTGCGGTATGCAAGCCCCGAAGGAAACACCACTTTATTGATGCCTTTTCGCCGCGATGTAGGGAGTTGATGGTTTATCCATTCGACATTTAAAGTGATACAATGTATTTCGCGGAACCAAGCCTCTCCGTTTTAGGTATTATTAACTAGGTTTTCAACAAGCTGTAACAATTATCGTTAAATTAATAATAAAAATAATAATATTAACAATTATTATAATTATTGAAGCTCTGTGCAAAAAAATAGCACCACGTTGAGGTCTGTACTTTGGATGCTAATTACTTTTCTCCATGCTAGTACTTCGTCTTATAACTTTTTTTTTGAGCAAAGCGGCACAACGTCGTGGCATAGAGTCGATTAGTGCCTGACATCGCCGAATTGGAATATCCCTCCACGCAGCCTGCACAACTTCCCATAGCTGTAGTGTATTTTTTGGTTTCGCTTTAAAAACAGCTTTCTTAACATCTGTCCAAAGATTTTCAATGGGGTTTAGGTCTGGAGATTGCGGCGGCCATTCCATAACATTCCATAACTTGAACCCCATTCCACGCAAAAAATTCCTTAGCCAATTTGCTCGTATGTTTCGGGTCATTGTCTTGTTGCAGGACCCATCTGAGAGGAATATACCACTCGGCGTAGGGCAACATGGTTTCCCTCATTATGCCAACATAAACTTCGGCGGTCATCATTGGTTTTATCCAAAATATAGGACCAGTACCGTTGTAGGAGAAGCATCCCCATATGTTAATTTTTGCGCCGTCGTGCTTAATGGTTTTTAAAGTACACTCCAGTTTAAACTCTTGGTTTTTTTGCCTGCGAGGAGGTCCCAGGAGTTCTAAATAAAACAATTTTAGACTCATCTGTCCATAATATATTACGCCAATTGGTTACTTTCCAGTTCAACTGTTCTTGCGCAAATTGTTTTCTTTTATGAAGATGGACCTTGTCAGCAAGGGTACTTTTCTGGGACTTCTCTATCAACAAGCAAGTAGTTCCTTCTCTATCAACTTCCTTCTTTTATGAAGATGGACCTTTGTTAGCAAGGGTACTTTTCTGGGACTTCTGGCAGATAGTTCCTTCTCTATCAACTTCCTTTTTATGGTTGATGTTGATACGGGCAGATTTAGTTCCTCTTTTATTTTGTTTGATGTGATGAATGGGTTTTGTTTCACTAATCTTATCATTCTTCGCTCGTCGGTAGAGGTTAATTTCGATTTTCTACCTCTTGTTTCTTTTTTTCGACGTGTTTTTTTTGCATTAGTAATCATGTTATTCGAACAACCAACGATTTCCCGAATAAATTTGTACGTTTTTCCGTCCGAAATTTATTTTTTTATAAGTTCACGTTTCTTAGGAGTACAATGCACACCGCTACCCATTTTAATTGTTTATAACGTTGTATTTTAAAAATACTAGTTTCAAAATACTTAAATATTTTTACTTAAATCTTTTGACGCACAAAAAAAAAACTAAACACCACCAAACACTCCGAAAGCACCTTTTAGAATGACATGGTGCTATTATTTTGAACACCAAAATTTCGGTTTCATTTCGAATAAAGGGTATTCTATTGTGTTAATATGCATCTTCGCTTATCTTGTTTTTTGCATTTTATTACTGATACCCAACAGATGTCCTACAATAAATATCGTGTCTTTACATGAGCATGGAGAAAAGTAATTAGCATCCAAAGTACAGACCTCAACGTGGTGCTATTTTTTGCACAGAGCTGTATATATTATTAATATAAGAATAATAATAATAATAATAATAATAATAATTATAGTAATAATAATAGTACTAATAATAATAACAATAAAAAAATGATAATAATAATAATAATTATAATAAAAGTAATAATAATAATAATAAAAATAATAATAATGATAATAATAATAATAATAGAAATAACAATAATCACAACAATAATAATAATAATAATAATAAAAAAAAATTAATAATAATAATAATAATAATAACGATAGTAATAAAAATAATGATAATAATAATAGTAATAACAATAATAATAACAATAATAATAATAATAATAATAATAATAATAAAAATAATAATAATAATAATACTAATAATAATAATAATAATAATAATAATAATAATAATAATAATAATAATAATAATAATAATAATAATAATAATAATCATAATTATAATAGTAATAATAATAATGATAATA